>PVLA01006828.1:98711-116118 GCA_004027455.1 Hydrochoerus hydrochaeris
AGAAAAAGGAGAATGAGAAAAAGCCCCACTAAGAAATCAGTAATTTATAAATTATGTACTGTCATCCTGGATGTAGTTGTTCAAGTTACAAAGTTAAAGGGTACATAGTAAATATTCAAACAGTCAGACTACAAACAGTTCTGCTCAAAGATCCAACAAAGATTCAGCAATATGGTCATCTATTTTACACACTCAAACAATACATGCAGTTATATCCCTTAGAGCACTTTCTTTTCCTCTCTTTTTTACAATAACAATTACACATTTTGGTTTTATAACTCTTGTAGTTCTTATTTACTTTTTACACTAGAGACACAATATGATATTTATAAATATGATTCTTACTTATTTCACTAATGAGGATAGTCTCAAGTTGTCTCCATTTGCCTATGAAGGCCTCAAGTTCATCCTTTTTTATAGCTGAGTAATATTCCATTGTATAAAAATGCCACATCTTATTCATCCACTCTGAAGTTGATGGGCATCTTGGTTGTTTCCAGGATTTAGCCATCACAAATTGTGCAGCTATGAACATGGGTGCAAATATATCACTGTGATATGAACTTTTCAGTTCTTCTAGGAAAATACTCAGGAGGGAAATAGCTGGATTGAATGGGGCTTCCAATCCTAGTCTTTTGAGAATTCTCCATATGGATTTCCATAGTGGATGCACCAGTCTACATTCCTACCAACAGTGGAGCAGTGTTCCATTTTCCCCACAGCCTCACCAACATTTGTTATCAATTGATTTCTTGATGGCAGCTATTCTTTCCAGAGTGAGGTGGAATCTAAATGCTGTTTTAATTTGCATTTCTTGAATGACCAGTGATGGTGAACATTTCTTCATGTATTTATTTGCCACTTGTATATCTTTCTCTGAGAACTGTGTGTTCATCTCAGATGCCCATTTTTGGAGAGGGTCTTTGAATTTGGGGGGCTTGATGTTTTTCAATTCTTTATATATTCTGGACACAAGTCCTTTGTCTGAGGGGTTGCTGGTTAAAATTCTTTCCCACTCAGTTGGTTTTCTTTTCAATCTGTTGGTGATTTCCTTTGAAATGCAGAAACTTTTCAGTAATGTGAGGTCCCATTTGTTGATTCTTTGAAGTGTTTCCCGAGCAGTTTGAATTTTGTTCATGAATACCCCTATGTCTCCAAGACTTCTACCTACCTTGTCTTCCAGTAGATTTAGTGTTTCTGTTTTAATATTGAGGTCTTTGATCCATTTAGACGTTAGTTTTGTGCATGGTGATACGCATGGATCTAATTTCAGTCTTCAGCATGTGGAGAGCCAATTTTTCCAACACCACTTACTAAAGAGACTCTCCTACTTCCAGTGGACATATTTAGCCCCTTTGTCAAATATCAGGTGGCTAAGAGTCTTTGTAGTTGTGCTTGCATCTTCTAATCTGTTCCATTGATCCTCAGGTCTATTTCTTTGCCATTACCAAGCTGATTTTATCATTGTGGCTTTATAGTACTGTTTCAAGTCAGGCATTGAGATGCCTCCTGCCTTGCTTTTGTTGCCTAGAATTGCCTTTGCTATTCTAGCTTTCTTCTGTTTCCAAATGAATTTTAGTAGTGTTTTATCTAGATCTGTGAGGTATGTCAACGGTATTTTGATTCGGATTGCACTGAGTCTGTTTTTGGGAGTATAGCCATTTTCACAATGTTGATTCTTGCTAACCAAGAGCAAGGAATGTTCTTCCATTTTCTAATATCCTCTTCAATCTCCTTTTTCAGCATAGTATAATTTTCAGCATATAGGTCTTTTACATTTTTAGTTAGGTTGATTCCTAAGTATTGCGTTTTTTTACATGTTATTGTAAAGGGTGATATTTTCATAATTTCTCTCTCAGTGAGTTTTTTGTTTGTGTACAGGAATGCTATTGATTTTTGAGCACTGACTTTGTATCCAGCTACACCGCTGAACTTGTTTATTACCTCTAGTAGTCTTTTAATGGAATTTTTTGGGTCCTCTATAGAGTATCATGTCATCTGCAAATAGTGATAATTTAACTTCTTCCTTTCCTATCTTTACTCCTTTTATTTCTCTCTCTTGTCTGATTGCCCTGGCTTGTGTTTCCAGAACTATGTTGAAAAGGAGTGGTGATAGTAGACCTCCTTGTCTTGTTCCTGATGTTAAAGAGAAAGCTTTCAGTTTTTGTCCATTTAGTATAATGTTGGCTGTTGGTTTGTCATAGATGGCCTTTATAAGGTTGAGGTAGACGCCGTGTATTCCAAGTTTCTGAAGGGTTTTTATCATGAATGTGTGTTGGACTTTGTCAAAAGCTTTTTCTGCATCTATTGAGATGACCATGTGGTTTTTGTTTTTGGCTCTGTTGGTGTGGTGTATTACATTTATTCATTTGTGTATGTTAAACCATCCCTGCATTCCTGGAATGAAGTCCACTTGGTCATGATGTATAATCTTCTTGATGGTTTGCTGCATTCTATTTGCCAGCATTTTGTTGAGAATCTTTGCATCAATGTTCATTAGTGAGACTGGCCTATAGTTCTCTTTTTTGGTTGGATCTTTCTCTGGTTTTGGTATCAGAGTAATACTTGCCTCCAGGAATGATTTAAGGAGGAATGTTTTTTTCTCAATTTCATTGAAGAGTTTAAGGAGTATTGGCATCAAATCTTCTCTAAATTTCTTATAGAATTCAACTGTGAATCCATCATGACCTGGGCTTTTCTTTGTTGGTAAGTTTTTAACCACATTTTCAATTTCAATAGCTGATATTGGGTTGTTCAAAATTGCTATATCTTCTTGGTTGAGCTTTGGTAGTTTATATGTTTCTAGAAATCTGTCCATTTCCTCTGTGTTTTCCACTCTATGTGAGTAGAGGTTTTCAAAGTAGGTATTCATGATCTTTTGAATTTCCATGGGATCTGTAGTAATTTCTCCTTTTTTAGTTCTTATTGCATGAATTTGGGTTTTTTCTTTCTTTCTCTTGATAAGGTTAGGTAGGGGTTTGCCAATTTTGTTGATTCTCTCAAAAAACCAGCTTTTTGATTCATTAATTCTTTGTATTGTTTTTTCAATTGCATTGATTTCTGCTCTAATCTTTACAATTTCCTCTCTTCTATGAGCTTTGTGTTTAGCTTGCTCTTCCTATTCTAGACACTTGAGATGGAGCATTAGGTTGTTTATTTGTGCTCATTCTGTCTTCTTGATATGACAATCTATTACTATATGTTTCCTTCCTAAGACTGCTTTCATTGCATCCCACAGATTACAGTATGTTGTTTCTATATTTTCATTGAATTGTAGGCATTGTTTTATTTCTTCTTTAATTTCATCTGTAGTCCATTGGTTGTTCAAAAGGCTGTTATTTAATTTCCATGTATTTATGCAGGTTTTGCAATTTCTTTTGCCATTAATTTCCAATTTCAGTGCACTATGGTCAGATATTATACATGGGATGATTTCAACACCTTTGCATTTACTTAAGAATGTTTTATGGGATAATATATGATGTATTTTGGAGAATGTCCAATGTGCAGCTGAGAAGAATGTGTATTCTGATGTGGTTGGGTGGAAAACTCTGTAATCATCTACTAAGTCCAGTTGCTCACAGGTATGATTCAGTTCTGTTATTTCTTTGCTGACTTTTTGTCAGTTGATCTATCTCTTTGTGACAATGGGCTGTTAAGATCTCCTGTTATAATTGTGTTCTTGTGTATTTGGTTTTTCATGTCCATTAGTATCTGTCTTATATAGTTGAGTGCTCCTGTATTTGGTGCATATATATTCATAATTGTTAGTTGTTCCTCTTGAATTTTACCACTAACAAGTATGTAGTGACCTTCTCTATCTCTTTTAATCATTTCAGGTTTGAAGTTCACATTGTCTGCAATTAGAATAGATACCCCTTCTTTTATCTTGGTTCTTGTTGCATGGAATGCTGTTTTCCATCCTTTGACTTTCAATCTATGAGTGTTCTTTTGGGTCAGATGTGTTTCTTGCATATAGGATATTGTGGGGTCCTGTTTCTTGATTCATTCTGTCAATCTCTTTTTAAAGGTGAATTGAAGCCATTTATATTTTTGGATATCATTGATATGCACTGGCTTGACTTTGCCATGTTATGTTCCAGTTTTTTCTTTCTGCTTTTCCTCTTAGTTAATTGCTTATCCTACCTGGTGATTTCTTTCTGTTGTTTTTTTGGGTACTGTGGTCATTTTTATCTCTGTCTAGTATGTCTTTCAGTACTCTTTCTAGGGTTGGTTTGGTGGAAATGAATTTCTTCAGTTGTTCTTTTTCATGGAAGTATCTTGTTTCTCCATTAAATTTGAATGAAAGTTTTGCTGGGTACATCAGTCTGGGTTGCAGGTTGTTTTCTTTCAGGGCTTGAAATACCTCACTCCAAGCTGTTCTTGACTTGAAGGTTTGTGCTGAACAGTGTGCCATGATTTTAATGGGCTTTCCTTAACAGGTGAGTTGTGTCTTTTCTCTGACAGCTTTTAATATTGTTTTTATGCTTATGTCTGAGATCTTAATTATATGTCTGGGTACAAATTTATTTTGATTGTGACTGTTTGGTGTTCTATATGCCTCACTTATCTGCATATCAGATTCTTTCCCCATGTTTAGGAAATTTTCTGCTGTTATTTCTGTAAATATGTATGTCATTTGCCTGGACTCCTGTATCTTCGCTAATGCCCATTATTCTTATATTGTTGCTCTTGGCATCATCATGAAGCTTCTGTATTGTCATTTCATGCTGCTTTGTTATTTTTAAAAGTTCTATCCTTTACTGATCACCAACTGTGATCCTATCCTCAAGGTCCAAAATCCTATCCTCAGTTTCCTTTAGGCAGTTTTGCATGCTTTAAATAGAATTTTTTGTTTCTTGCATGTCTCTTTGAGTTTGTTTCATGAATTCTGCTTGTTTTCTATATTGTTCATTCAAAATTTCAACCAGTTTCCCATGCTCATATACTTTTTTTTCTAGTTCTTCTTTAGCTGCATTCAACAACTCCTTTACTAAAGTTGTCATTTCTATCTTTACATGGGAGACCACTTCTAATTTGATTTCCTCTATAGCCTGATGCAGTTGTTTCTTTATTTCACTGGCTATCTTTTCAGAGATTCCCAGTGTGTTAGTTTTGGGGTCCTCTATTTCAATGTCTCCTATACTTGCTTCTGGTGAACTGTATGTTTGAGACTGCATTTTGCTTTTTCATTTTGTCATTTTCACTCTGCCTAGTGTTTTCTATGTGTAGGAGGGGATCACACACACTCTTTTCAGACACACCAAAGTCTTACAGTTAGTTGGAGGGGGTTTTACTACTAGTCCTATTTACCCCCTATACACCTCTATTTTAGGTGTATACTCACCACACTGATACAGTCAATCCAGTGTAGTCCAAGGTTCGCCACCTGGCAGCAAAGTTCCAAATTTTCTCACACTTACTGGAGCCCTCTGAGATCTTCTGATGTTCCAGGTGGGAGGGTGGGCCCAGCTGAAGCAGTCCAGGGCAGTTTTCAGTCTTGGGTGGGCCTACTTGATGTTCTTGGTAGCAGGCCCAGCCCATGGGGGAGGTTCTGGGCAGCCTACCCCTGAGGCGGGTTTGGGCTGAGTTCCGGGTGGCAGGGCTGCTGTTGGTAATTTTAAATTCCCTAGGGTTACTTTCCATTCCCAGACACATGTCCCTCTCATAGGGCATCTATTCCACAGGACAACTGTTCCTTCAATGTCATCAAGAGATTCTCCTTCAAGATTTCTGATCAGGAAAGGCCAAGTCCCTTTGAATGGCTCTTCTTGTTTGGTTAGGGCATGTGGAATAGTATCTCCTTTGATTAGCTCTTAATCAATTGATTAAAAGTCTCAATTATAACTGCTAAATTCGCTTAATCATATAAAGTAACCTAATCCTGGAAGTGACATCTGCTCATACTTGTGGGTCTTGGCCATACTCCAGGAAAGGGTGTGGTGCAGCAGGGGCAACTTGCACACCTCGTCAGAAGTTTGCCTGCCATGTTTCTGCTTTCCTTGCACCCCATGGCTCAATCTTCTTGGTTGGGGTGCACATAGCCACAGGTGTGCATGTGTGCATGTGTACCTGTACCTGAAGATACAAAAGTCATGAAAAGCAGTAGCAGAATCGCCAAGCACATGGAGAAGAAGTAATTTGTGACTTTCCTCTGGCAATTCATAGTTTATGAAAAAAGGTGAAATACTTGCAGCTTCAGAGGACACAAGTTTACTCAGACAAGAATTTTTTTTTTTAACTTAAAAAGTCTTTGTAACAATAAGTCATTCAGTTCTGCTGTGTTTTGGGTTTCTGACAGGCCTTTCTGGCCCAAACAAAGGAAGATATATTAAGCACTAGATTTGAGATGGCTTATGTCATGGGAGGAAAATTAGAGTGTGCCATTCTCAGCTGAAATGATCTCTTTGTGTCTGGCAGAGGAAAGATCTCAGGACTTTTCCAAACTCTGATGTTCTGGAGATGGAGATGTCACAGGCTCTATCTCAGGTGTTCTACAAAGTCAGACAGTAGCCACAGATATTGTCTGAGACCTTAGGAGCACCAAGGAAATGGATTCTCTCTTTTCAGATTCTGTTTATAAATCAACATAAAAACACCTTTTTTGAACAATGCTGTTTATCCAGATCCAAGAGTAAAATTAAAACCATTTGGCAATTTGCTTCCTCTTGTTAGCAAAATAATTGCTGAGCCAAAGACAGCAGACAGACCTTGAATTTTCAAAAGCCATATAGAGGGATCACTCCACATTTGTCTATTAAAATTTTAGAAATTCAATATACTAGCAAAGAATAAAGCCTTTTATAATAGGATATGTATGTGATTTCTTGAATTAATAATTTAAAAATAGTAGAAAATGTCTTTAGTTATTTCCTTCAAAGCTCCCTTGGGGGCTTGATAGATTTGATTATTTAAAAAAACTAATGCAGGCAATGTGCTGGTTTTGTGATGTGGTACTTTACAATGGGCATTAAAGTGCCTCAGACCCAGGTTTCAAAGGGGCAAAACTGGTTCCTGGATCATTTTTCCCATTGCTGAGACACAGTGTCTGACAGTGTAATTTAAAGAAGATGAGGTCTCAGGATGGCTCTTGTGTCAAGGGAATTCTGTCATTGGTGAGCTGGGTCATGGAGTCCTGTGGAACAGCTGACAGAGCCTGAGAGCAAAGGGGTCGGAACCACCCCAAAGCCATGCTTTACTTATCTGCTAGGAGTGTTTTAATTTCATCAAGTTGACACATCAAGCGGTGTTTGCTCTGTTTTGTTTTTTAATTTTTTGACTTTTATTTTTAGTCCCTGTTTGCAGTGAGTAATGATTCCACTCACTGTAGGGAATCAGTCCATGAACATAACACATTTCGGTTCTTTCCCCCTTCTCCTGAGCCCCTGTTTTATTTTTCCAGAATCAGATTCACATTTATAAAGCCTTACAAAGCTAATCATCATATACACAGATTAAAAACCAGACTCAGATGCCAAAGGACATATAAAACTTGTAGGACGGCTGTACTAAATTGAGGCCAGTTTTAGATACACTGTCATACTCGATTTCAATAATTTTTCTCTCTCTTTCCTATTATCATTTATGTCATACTTTACATAGATGATGTTTAGCATGTGAGAGAAAAATGTGGCACTTAAACTTGTGTGTCTGAGTTACTGCACTTAACAGTATGGCCTCAAGGTGCGTCCATTTTTCTACAAGTAACTCAATAATTCCAGCGCTTGTAAGTATGAGCTTAGAGGTAGGGTCTTTTCAGTCAGTCAGTCAGTCAGTCAGTCAGTCAATGTAAGATGAAGTCATTGCAGTGAATCCTAAGATAAAATGACTCTATCCTCCTAAGAAGGGGAAATGTGGGTGCAGAGACAGACACATAGAAAGGTAGACAAAAGAAGAATGTCTCCTGTCAGCCAAGACACATGAGGTTGCCAAATGTTAGGAAACAGATCTAGAACAAATTCTCTCTCACAGATCTTAGAAATAACCAGTGGCCCCAACACGCCACTTTCTGACTTCTAGCCTCCGTAACTGAGGTATGATAAATTTCCATTATTTTAGCCACTTAATATATGGTATCTTTGTATGGTAGCCCCAAAGAACTAATACAAATGGCTTTTAAATTCTTTGTAACTAAGTGAACCCTGTGACTATTTTGTTAATCACGTACAAGCCAATCATGTAAAAGTTGATTGTAATATTATTTCCCTTTGTAGGTTTTTAAGTACTTTCCAGTTAATCCAGTTAGTTATGTATGGTTTGCAGGAAGACTCAGAGGATGCCCAGGTTTCTCCTTCTGAACTTTCTCTTTCTGCTTCCTGTAAGATATTGGATACTACCTGATTACAGTTGTGGGACTTTCAGATGGAGAGGATTTTTCCTTTTCTGGGCATTTGTTACTAGAAAGCACCATCTCCTTCTGTTCATTAGTGCAGAACCTGACAACAGGCAGAACTATACTGGAAAGTTTTCTTTCCTGCAAATTTATCTTGAAGATGTTTGGGGAGAGAAAATAAACATGTATCTTTTGGATAAATCTATAGGGGATGCTATCTGGTTGTTTTCCATGGGGAGAAAGACTTGAGAAATTGACCCACCCAGCAGGACACCAGACCTGGATTCCACTTTTTTAAAAAACATTTTTATTGTGATTTTTTTCCCCAAAAAGAAAGCTTTCAACTACACAGCATGAGCTCTCTAATGCCAGTTCTGCCCATGACACACAGAGAACCTTGAAAAGTAAATTTCTTGCTCTTATAATCATTGTAAACCCTCTGCTAAGGTGATCTTGGAGAGAGCATAATTGTGGTCTTACAGTGTAAAAAGTTGCAGTATAAAAAGTACTCTACACTTACACAAATGAACAAAATATGCACAGTGAGGAAAATTTCTGCATGCTAACAGTACTGCCAGCAAATTGGGACATTTTATTTTTGTTCTATTTTCTAAATTACTGATCTCAGTGATTCTTTAAACCTTGGGGTCCTGTGCACTCATCTAGCATAGAGAAGAGAGGCCAGAAAAGCCAAATCTGCTTCTTTTTATATATTTCCTTTAATTTTTTTAATTTTAAAAAGAAAAACAGAAAAAAGGATAGAAATGATACAGAATTTTAAGAAAAAAATAGGAAAGTAACACTAGTTAATATATTGCACATTGTTATCTTAGGAGTAGTTGCTCAGGTTACAAAGTTTAGGCATGAAAAAATGACCAAACAATGAGAGCACAAGCTGTTCTTTGGGATGAACTAACAGAGATTAGTAGTACAGTTATCTATCTTGTGTATATATACATATGCATGCATGTACATGTACACCTATATACATATAATCTTTTCCTTTTTCCTTTTCTCCTTTCCCCCATCACACTTCTTTCCTTTTGAGTACTTTCTTTCCCTTTCATTATCACAACTCCCCCATCACACTTCTTTCCTTTTGAGTACTTTCTTTCCCTTTCATTATCACAATACCCACTGTACATTTTGGATATGATGACTCTTTCAGTTTTTTTTTTTTTTTTTTGCTCAAGAGAGACAATACAATATTTACAATTGTGAGTTTGATTTATTTCACTTATTAGTATGGTCTCAAGTTGCCTCCATTTACCTATAAAAGCAAGATTGCCCTTCTTTATAGCTTTATATGCCAATATAGTAAAAAATCACATCTTTTTATTCATTCTTCAGTTGATGAACATTTGTGTTGTTTCCAAGATTTAGCTATTATGAATTATGCCATTATAAACATGGGTGCACATATATCACTGTGGCATAACATTTTCAATTTTTCTGAGAAAATACCCAGACATGGAATAGCTGGAGTAGGCTGGTACAACCACTGTGGAAATCAGTGTGGAGATTCCTCAAACCTGCTTCTTAAAAATACTTGCCTAAGCATGAGGCTTCACACCTGGTATTTACTATCGAGAGCAATTTGGATGCTCATGTGGGTGCAGGGAAACTGGAAAGACAGTCCTTGTGATGGGTGTGTCACAGTGGTCCTTCACATAGATGAAGGGAAACATACATGTCAGTGCACAGAAAAGCATCTCCCTCTCCTGTCCATTAATATTGCCCACTCTCTTGGTGTGTATCTGTGGTTTTCAAAGCACTATAATTTTCTTTAAATTTAATCATGTATGCAATTTCTATTAGAGAAACAAATCAGATGCTGATACTAGGATTCTGCATTATAATAGCCAAATGCCTTTCATTGGTTGCGTTGTGCCTTAAGAATGTTAACATGAAAGTGAAGAGCTATTTCATGGGGGAAGTAGGCACAACTGTGCTTGTCTAACGTACCCGACTATGTTTTAATGGCTTGTTTTAGGATTTCTTCTAGAGTTTCTCATGAAGTTGGCAAACCTTTGACTTTATAAAAGAAGAGTTTGAAGGAGTACCAGAAATCTTTAATCCCCCTTGGGATGCAGCAAGAGAACAGTGCTGTCTGCACCTAAAGAGGGAGGCATTGGCTTTATTTAGCTTGCAGTTTAAAGTGTCCGTGTGGTGGTAGTGGGATGGCATGGTGCCTGTATTTGCCATTTTCCCACATGATTTTGAAGTTAGTTTGCCTTAAATTTTGTGAAATCTTAGCATTTTAACTGAGCACTATTGTTCAGTGCTTTAATTTTTACTTAAATTTTAGTCAAAACTCAAGAGCGTAACAATTACAGTCAGATTAGGCAATACTAAAAGAGAGCAGTGGTCCCTGAGCTTTATGATTTTAAGAGAAATGAGTAGAAAGTCCCCACATCTGTCATGGTTCTTGTTAGAATTCAAGTTTCTTTGGTTTTTGATCACCATATGTTTTTTAATCAACTGCTTCCTTTTAAAATTCAACAAAAATATAAGGAGCACATTTTAGGCAGTAGGCGCTGTGGCGGGCTTCCGGAATGGGGTGGTGGCCAAAGCAGACAGCACTGCATATATCTTTGAACTTTCTTATCATCATGACATAATACCCAAAACCCATGATTTAAAGGAGGAAAAGTGTGTTTTGGCTTACAGTTTGTAGAGGTTTCATTTCTGTGAGCTCCAAGGCAAAAGAGGAAGAGCTCATGGAGTGGTGGCTGGAAGCAGAGAGAAGAGTCAAGGGAGGTGGGAAGGAGATCAAGCCTTTTAGGCCATACTTTGGGTGACCCACCTCCTCCAACCAAGCTTTACCTTACAAGATCACTTTTAGCTGTAAACTCATCAGTGGACTAATCCACTGCCAAGTGTCACACCCTATGATCCAGTTACCTCCCCCAATCCGCATCTATGAGGCTTGGGGGGGCATGCAGATATGTACCATAAAATCCCCCTGCCCTGGTCCCAAAAGACTCATGCATTCCTTTTACGGAAAACAGATTTAGTTCATCTCTAATTGTTGCCAAAGTCTTAACAATTTCAGCATTTCTGAAAAGCCTGAGTCCAAAACCAGAGTCCAGATTTTAGTCAAACTGAAATTTAAGGCAAACTCTTAACTGGGAATTGTCATAAAAGTGAAAAGAAAGTTAAACACTGTAGACATATAATGGCACAAGATAAATGTTCCACTCCAAAAGCAAGAGATTAGAGGAACAGAAAAGGATGGGACCAAAGCAAGACCAAAATCCAACAGGATAAACAGTAAATTCTGTAGTTCCATGTCTAGCACCGAGGGCAATTTGGGTACAATGTGAACTCCAGAGGGCTCGGGTGACCCTGCCTGCATTGCTCTACAGTGGTTATCTCCCCTATTGTTCTCTAGGGCTGATTTTCCTCAAATGTTCTCAATTTCCTGATGTGCTGGATTCCCCACTGCACTTTTGTCTTCAGGTTCACATCTTCTTGAACCGCCCTCTTTGGGGACTCTCTTCTCAAAGCAAAATCTTGCTTTTCCGTGTTTGAGTCAATGAAGGGTGGGGTCTTTCACATGTTCTTAAGCCATTTTTCTTATTGTCCTATAGTGAAGACTTTGACTGCTTTTTAATGTTAATTTTTTTAGCAACTGAGCTTTATCTTCTTTATCTTTGCAGGCACCCACTTTACAGGAACCTTTTAAAATCATTCAGCTGAGCCTTTTGCCCTTGATTTTTGAGGTAGAGCTGGTTAAAAACTCCTAGCATTAGCCAGGCCACCACCTCAACACTGGACTGCCTTGAAATTTCTTCTACCAGATTAATTCAGATTATCCTCGGTCTCCTGCCGTTTCTTGGGACATGGACAAAATGCAGACGAGTTTGCTGCCAGTGCATAATACACATGGCTTGGAGTCCAACTGCCAATGCAGTCCTCATTCCAATTGAAACTTCTTCAGCCTGGCCTTTATTACTTACATTTTTATCAGCATTCTGGTCTTTGGAGTTCTGAGCAGGATCTTACATCAAGTGTGGCTTGAAGTTCTTTAGCTGTTTTTCCACTCAGCAGCTCAAAACCTTTTCCAACTCCTCCTGCAAGCCAGTCCCAAAGGTTTCAAATCCATGTGGTCAGGGAGTGTCACAGCAATGACCCTACTTCTCTGGTACCACAATCTAGTTGTGGTGTTATACTAGGTTATCATTAGAAAGCTACAATCTACTCAATAAAAACTACCTTCAAACACCAAATCCTGAAGTGACAAATTAGTCAAATGTGTTTGACATTCAGTATAAAATATGAGCAAGCATATAATATAAATATTTTGACAACTATGATTTCTTTTGTCTGACATATTTCACAAAAAGAATATAGTGATTTTAGTGATAGGTAGATAAGATTATTTATACCATGATTAATCCTGGAGGCTAGACTGTAAAATAAAAAATATAGTTACATCTATTGTCTAAACTTATTTTTAGACAGCACTTATTTTAATAATGCTCACCTTTACCATCGTTTTTGTTACAATTTCTACCTTGTGGGAAATAATGGATTCTACTTACACAATAGTAGAACATTCTCAACAATAGAGCACTTTTTGCAACTCAAAAGATATGTATTATCCAGAGAAAAAGCATTGAATTTGTTTCTGAATATTTTAATATTTTAAATATTTTTATGCTTACAAATACTCACTCTGAATATATCTAGCTGAATTTTTGCCACTACCATAATCCTTATAAAAAAAAGTTTTAGTGAGAAAGAAATTTTGGGTAGAAGAAAGGTGACATTAGCTTTATAAATGAAATTATTATTTGAGATCTCATGACTATGAAACTTTTCTTCCCTCTTATTTTTTATTATTTTCATTTATGGAATCATGATAGTACTGTGCTATAATTCTTGTGCTGAAAATCCATTTCTAGTATACAGGTTGCCTTTTGCGATTCAGAAATAAAAAGGAAAAAGAATTATACCCAGTGTATGTATACGTACACATGTGGGAATTAAATTGTTTTCTGCTGCATTTCATGTATGTTGTGGTAGAGAGAATTCTAACATGCTCCTCTCCTGCCTGAATCTTGCCTCACAATTGTCAGAACTGTGAATTTGGTGGGGTTTTCTCTGTAGTTGGAGTTTCACTATGGCTCAGCTGACTAAGAAAGTGTTAATTAATACCTAGCTAGGCCTGCGTAGACTGAGTCAGGAGTCAAGGAATGGAGTATGCGCTAGACAGGAGACTTCCTCTGAGCTCAGAGTCTGCAGGGAAAGCAGGACCTCAGTGTTTTCCCTAAGGGTACAGGACGCTGTCACCCAGGACAAGCTGAGGAGTAGAATTTCCCTGGCTCTGCCCAATACACAGTCCTGACAATTTTAGCATCAGAGCAGAGAACCAAGCCACACCATGCTAGGTTTTCTACAGAACTGTGATCTAACAAATGGGTATTGTTTTAAGCCTCTAAGTTTATGGAAATTTATCACACAGTGCTCGAAAATTCAACCAGATATGGATATATCAAGCATTACCTTTGAACCTTAGCGTTCATTCACCAGTGTTATTTCCTTAAATCCATGCACAGTGTTACTTCATTTCTCTATTCTTCTGCTTCTCTTGGAAAGAACAAGATGTGGAACAGTGAGAAGTGGAATCACATTAAATCCCTTGTTCTCAGACACGTCAGGGATGTGTGGGATGTTTTCTCAGCCACGAAAAAAAAAATCTTTAGATTCTGTTCTTCATTAAAGTCCTTAGGATTGAATTCTAAGGAACTATTATAATGAACACTTCTTAGCTGCCTTCCTGACATTGAAGGGGTTAGGATAATTTGTTTGAAAGTTATTTTGAGATTCTTGAAATAAAATATAATTTTGAGTAAAAGAGAATCTGGGTTAAGAACCCACCTGTGGTGAGAAATGCTGTGAGAATAGTTAAGAAACAAGGGGACCTGCGGGTCACACATTTTCAGTTCAAATTCTTCCACAGTTGACTGGTTATTCCTGTGTTTCTTGGTCATTTTATCTGCAAAATTGGCAAATGTCAAGAAAATTGTAGCTGAAACAGAGAATATATATAACATTTGCCATTTAAATTAAGATTGTGGAAAGCAGAAACTTTAGTTACTACAAAAGAAGATAAACGGACATTTTTTTAGCTTAGAGAAAACTGTGTATCACTCAAACTACAGTTTAATTGTGACTTAGAATGTGTTATTTTCATTTTATTTTTCTTTATACATGTTTATAGTACATAACAATTTGTACTCACCATGGGGAGTTGGTACATATACATAGCCCACCTTAGTTCTTTTTATTCTCATTTTTTCTTTTCTCTATTTTCCCCCTATTCCTTGGTTCTTTTATCATTTGCAAAATCTTATAGTTTTTCCTCTGTAGAACTTTGGGAGTAATACTACCTAGCATCATTTAGAATAAAAGAAATGACCATTCCCTACAGACTTCATTAACAATTCTAGTAATAATTTTCAAATCTCAGGGCAAGAGCAAAGGAAATTTTTGTATTTCAAAACCTCCTTAACTGTGCAATTGAGGTGTTTCCATGTCACATTCAAGTGGAAATGATTAATCTGCAGCATAATGACCTGATGAAAGGCAAACATCAAGGCAAGAATCTAATAGAAGACTATAAATATCTGATTCCAAGTGTTGATCGTGCCCATATAAAATTATATGCTGGTGCATTTCTGTCAGTTTTTGGTAATGACCTTGTGTGTAAAAAGACATTTTGAAAATGAAATGCATAAAATCTAATGATTTTGGTCAGAGAAAACACAGAGAAAACACTGGATTTGAAATCTTATTAATCAAAATCTTGTTCTCCTTTCCCAAAGAGTTCTATTTATGTCACTGATAAACACACACACACACACACACACACACAGTCCTTACTATATCTTAGTTTCATCAATTAAAAAGTGTAAATTTGTTTTCTTTTCTGATATGTAAAGATTTAAAAAACATTCCTGATTTTACTATATGACTCACAATGTCTAAATACTTATCATCTGGTACATTACAGGAAAAGTATCCCCAATTGCATGCAGAGTACCGTCTTTGATCTGGGGCTAGTACCTCTCTTTAGTCTGTGACACCAGTTTTACTTTGTTTATTCCTTTCTAGCCACAGGGGTCTTCATTCAGTTGACCAAAGTTGTTTTCTCCTTCAGAGTCTTGGCAAATGCCTTAACATTTGTGCATTCTAATGGTGTTCTTAAAAATATCTTTTCCTCAAAAGCCTTGTGTGAACTATACCCTTCCCTGCCAGTTGAGGCAGGTTTGTCTCATATAATTCCTTCAGAGTCCTCCTGGCATGTAAAAGAAATTCAAGTAGCTATTTTTTTGTACTATTTGCTTTATTTCTGTTTGACCCAATGGACCATAGCTCCACTATAACATGATCTGTATCTACATTGTATATGTCCCCACTGACACATAATTAGCAATTTTATTTATGGGCACAGTCTGGGCACATGACTATTATTGAAAATCTGTCAGATTAAAGTTGTAAGAGTCTATGACTGAAAACCATAGTGATTCTTGTCAATAGCTAATATTGGGAATATTTCACCAGGGCAACTCACAAGAGTGGTCACTGGCAAATTCTGGTGTTTTGACACACACATAGCAATTATAATGATTTATATCTAGCATTACCTGATGGTTGAACTGGAAAACAGAAATGAAGAAAGAATAATTTAAAAGCATCTTCAGACTTGATGCATATTGTATTACTGAAGATATACAGGATTGGAAATTATCTTGCAGGTTCTCTTGGGCTACTGAAAGGACTTCTGAGATCAGCAAAATGAGAAATTAGTTTGAAGTTAGTGAAAATTGTCTTTTCTCTAAATCTTATTCATATCAACTGAGAATAAAGACCATTTATAGATTTGTAGAACATTATTCAGAAGCTAAACATGTTTCAGTGTTATTAGCTATCCATTCCTATAAACATTAATCACAAAGACGTAAGGCAAACAAACAACCTGAATCCTGGAATTGTATGAAAGCGTAGAATTTCACTTCTCTAAAGCCAGACCTGCCAGATAATAATTACTATGTAATGTCTATGCTAGAGTACATGGGGATACCTGTATTACTGAATTAAACTTCCAGTCTAAGTTAGAGAAAACAAAATCTATTAGAATTTTTCTTCTCTACAAGCCCCTAATCCATACAGGATTAGTACACAAGTCCAACAGAGATTCATATTCATTTTATCTGTGTGTTTAATGCTATATACTACCCTAAAATAAATAAATGTATTCTAAATAAAATGTATTCTAGCCTCTGACATCTTCATTAATCTAGAATGACAGGTAAGTATTTAGAATGCTTGAAGTCTATAGAGCTTTTCGCTGGAACACGGTGATGGAGAGGTGCCATTCTGTTCCTGTATCCTAGCTCCATCCTTTTAGGAGTGTGTTATGTTTGGAGTCCAAACTGTGCCCAGGTTCGTTGTGTTGTAGGATTGGTTGCTGATGAGCTTTGGGGAAGTGATTGGATCACGAGGCTCTAATTTCACCAATGTAGTAATCCACTGGTTTCCACCGATGACGTTATAATTTTACAGCATTACTGATAGGTGGTGGAAACAGGAAGTAAATCCAAGTTGTAGGAGTGGGTCATGAGGCATGACCTTGGGATATATATTTGGTCACTGGCCCTTTCTGGGTCCTCTTGGGCTCTCTGCTTCCTGGATCTAGTGATCTAGTGGTGACTTCATTTGGGGAGTTGCATTAAGTTATTCACAATAACAGTGTAACTGAACCTTCAAAATGTGGCACCATGTCAGACATATCTGAACATGTGGCTAACACAGGGGTCTGTGTTGGTACGTGCAGCTGTGAAGTGTTCATAGAGCAGTTGTGCTTGGTCCAGCTATAGGGCAGTAAGAGACCTCGCGAGTTGTTAGGAGACCTTAACATCAAAGCAGCAGATAACAATACAGACTTTTATTTAAGCATGATTGACTTTTTTTTTTTTTTTTGCCAGAGTCCAGCTGCAGCAGGGCTCAGGGGTCCCAAAGGTGGTCAGGGAGTCGGCGAGTGAGAGACAGAAGACACTGCACACC
>PVLA01006829.1:0-38231 GCA_004027455.1 Hydrochoerus hydrochaeris
TTTGTTTATTCTCTCAAAAAACCAGCTTTTTGATTCATTAATTCTTCATATTTTTTTTAGTTTCAATTGCATTGATTTCTGCTCCAATCTTTACAATTTCTTCTCTTCTATGAGCTTCTATTAGCTTGCTCTTCTTTTTCTAGAGGCTTGACATGAAGCATTAGGTTATTTGTGCTCATTCTGTTTTCTTGATATGACAGTTTATTGCTATATATTTCCCTCTTAAGACTGCTTTCATTGCATCCCATAGATTACAGTGTTTTGTTTCTATATTTTCATTGAATTGTAGGTATTATTTCTTCTTTAATTTCATCTGTAGCTCACTGGTTGTTCAAAAGGCTGTTACTTAATTTCCATGTATTTATGCAGGTTTTACAATTTCTTTTGTCATTAATTTCCAATTTCAGTTCACTGTGGTCAGATATTATGCATGGTATGATTTCAATACCTTTGCATTTACTTAAGAATGTTTTATGGGGTAATATATTGTCTATTTTGGAGAATGTCCCATGTGCAGCTGAGAAGAATGTATATTCTGATGTGGTTGGGTGGAACACTCTGTAAACATCTACTAAGTCCAATTGCTCACAGGTGTGATTCAGTTCTGTTATTTGTTTGCTGACTTTATGTCTAGTTGATCTATCTCTTTGTGGCATTGGGCTGTTAAGATCTCCTATTATAATTTTGTTCTTGTGTATTTGGTTTTTCATGTCCATTAGTATCTGTCTTATATAGTTGGGTGCTCCTGTATTTGGTGCATACATATTTATTAGTTCTTTCTCTTGAATTTTACCACTAACAAGTATGTAGTGACCTTCTCTATCTCTTTTAATCATTTGAGGTTTGAAATTCACGTTGTCTGCAAATAGAATAGCTAGCCCTGCTTTTTTCTGGGTTCCTGTTGCATGGAATACTGTTTTCCATCCTTTGACTTTTAATCTATGATTTTCCTTTTGGGTCAGATGTGTTTCTTGTATACAGCATATTGTGGGGTCCTGTTTCTTGATCCTTTCTGCCAATCTATTTCTTTTTATAGGTGAATTGAGGCCATTTATATTTATGGATATCACTGATATGTACTGATTCGACCTTGCCATGTTCCAGTTGTTTCTTCCACTTTTCCTCTTATTTAATTTCTTATCCTACCTGGCGGTTTCTTTGTGTTGTTGTTTTGGGGATTGTGGTCATTTTTATCTCCATCTAGTATGTCTTTCAGTACTCTTTCTAGGGTTGGTTTGGTGGACATCAATTTCTTCAGTTGTTCTTTGTCATGAAAGTATGTTGTTTCTCCATTAAATTTGAATGAAAATTTTGCTGGGTACATTAGTCTGGGTTGAAGGTTGTTTTCTTTCAGGGCTTGCAATACCTCACTCTAAGCTCTTGTTGACTTGAGGGTTTGTGCTGAAAAGTCTGCCATGAATCTAATGGGCTTTCCTTAATAGGTGACTTGTGTCTTTTCTCTGACAGCTTTTAATAATCTGTTTTTATGCTGTACATCTGAGATCTTAATTATTATGTGTTTGGGTGTTGGTTTATGTTGGTTGTGACTGTTTGGTGTTCTGTATGCCTCACTTGTCTGCATATCAGATTCTTTCCCCATGTTTGGGAAATTTTCTTCTATTATTTCTGTAAATACTTTACGTATGTCATTTGCCTGGACTCCTGTATCTTCACTAATGCCCCTTATTCTTATATTGTTGCTCTTGGCATCATCATGAAGCTTCTGGATTGTCATTTCATGCTGCTTTGTGATTTTTAAAAGTTCTATCCTTTCCTGATCCTGTCCTCAAGGTCCAAAATCCTATACTCAGCTTCCTTTAGGCAGTTTTGCATACTTTCAATAGAATTTTTTGTTTCTTAGATGTCTCTTTAAGTTTGTTTCATGAATTCTGCTTGTTTTCTTTACTGTTCATTCAAAGTTTCAATCAGTTTCCCATGCTCATGTACTTTTTTCTCTAGTTCTTCTTTAGCTGCATTCAACAACTCCTTTACTAAAGTTGTTGTTTCTATCTTTATATGGGAGAGTACTTCTAATTTGATTTCCTCTATAGCCTGATGCAGTTGTTTTTTTATTTCACTCGCTATCTTTTCAGAGATTCCCGGTGTGTTATTTTTGGGGTCCTCTATTTCAATGTCTCCTATACTTGCTTCTGGTGAACTATATGTTTGAGACTTCATTTTGCTTTTTCGTTTTGTCATTTTCACTCTGCCTGGTGTTTTCTATGTGTAGGAGGGGATCACACACACTCTTTTCAGACACACTAAAGTCTTAAAGTTAGTTGGAGGGGGTTTTACTACTTGCCCTATTTATCCCCTGTACACCTCTATTTTAGGGGTATACCCACCACACTGATACAGTCAATCCACTGTAATCCAATGTTCACCACCTGGGAGTAAAGTTCCAAATTTTCTCACACTAACTGGAGCCCGCTGAGGTCTTATGATGATCCCGGTGGCAGGGCAGGATCCTGTGGAAGGTTCTGGGCAGCCCACCCCTGAGGCGGGCTTGCACTGAGTTCCCGGTGGCAGGGTGGGCCCATGGCGGAGTTTCCCGGCAGCCTACCCCTGAAGCGGGCTTGCACTGAGTTCTGGTTATCAGGGCAGGCCCTCCGTGGTGGTTGGCGGAGGCAGGCTTGCACTGAGTTCTGGTGGCAGAGTGGGCTCTCGGTGGTGGCTGGGGGCAGCCTCCTATGTTTGTTTTTAAGAATTGTAAAAGATACATGCCTTGGGAAAGCACATATTTTAGGTAAAAAAATATAATGATTTGGGGATTGACTTGGAGGACTATTAGGCTGATTAATAAATAATTACATTTTTATGCCCTGAAAAATATTTGACATCAGAAATGTTATTTTTTTTCATTTAAAGACAAATATGGTTTATTTACTATCATTATTCTGAGAACCTCCAATTTCACACTGTAACCCATGGTTTAGTAAGGTTACACATTGTGTTGGTTTCTTCATAAGGAACTGGTATTTAAAATACTTCAAAAAGGCAGGTTTATAAGATTGGTTTCAACTCCAAATATATCATTATAATCACATCTGTTTGGGGACTGGAACTCTATTGAGAAGATAACATTGGATTAAACTTATTCAGTAAAATACTAAGTTCCCTGTATGATGTATTATGATAGGCAAATATAAAATTAGATAATTAATCTTTTTGAGTGTGTCATTCCTTAGACAGATATCTCTGAAGGCTGCAGAACATTGTTTCAATTTGTTTCCTCTTTATTACTAGCTTTTAAAATTTCCTCTTGAGCTAAAATATGCTTTTACTGAATTTTAAACCATTTCAACAGGCAATGGAAAATTTTTATTCAGAAGCTTTACAAAAATCATAACCTATCATGAGATTTACAATTTGTCATCCTTGTTAGGTAACTTTAAATTATTTTTATTAGAATGAACTATAAAATATATTGATATGCAAAGGATAATTACTTCTGTAACATTGTGGGATTCATTTTGTTTTAGAAGCCGAGTTACCATAGTTAACTTCTAGCTTGAAAACTTCTATGAATTGTTATTGCTGATGGAAGTAAAAGGAAACATGTTATCCAAATGAGGTGAAAATGTATATAAGGACAGGTATGCATTCTTTAATGTTCTTTTTCTAATATACTCTTTGATAAAACACATATCCTTATGTAATTTTCAGTTAATTACTGCTTAATATTATTTCTTTCTAAGGATAGTATCTCTTCACCTAGATCTTGAATGTATGTCATGTTTTTTCAAATGAGTTTATGTACTAAGGGTACTTTTACAGTATTAATTAATTGAAAATGTTTGTTATGAACCAGTGATGTATGGATCATTAGTCATGGGTAAATAGTATTAAGCAAAATACAAAAAATTCTTTACTTTTTTGACTTTAGGATTAATGAAACTCCTATTTGTGTATTTCTTCTTTCAATTCAGCCTGCTTTTTCCTTTTGACACTGTTCTTAGGTGCATACACACATTTAAGATTGTAAGGTCTTTTTTTCAGAATTGGCTCCTTCACCGTTCCTGACACTTTCTCTAGTTCAGAAGTCTACTTTGTTTGAAATTAATATAGTCATGTAAGTTCCCTTTCAACTAGCATTCACATAGATTGTTTCTTCATACCTTTAGTTATCTTGAGATTTTCTATTTACAATAGACTTCTTATAGAAGATATAGGATTGAATCTTAATTTTAAGTTCATTGTCAATCTGTCTTTATATATTTATGTTTTTATTTTTATGCTCAGATTAACATTTGTTTTTTATTAGTGTATGTTTTCAGTACATACTACTCACATTCTTTATGTGGAGTAGCTACATATAAATAATGCATCCTAATTCCTTTTTATGCCTCATTTTCCTCTCTTCCCTTTTCCCTCCTCTCTCTCCATCTCTTGATCTCCTTCCCATTTGAGAAAGACCTAGCACCATATTTCTTATTAACTTTTAGTTTGGGTTTCTCATACAAGAGGAACCATGTACCATTGTGTGATTTATTTCACATAACATCATGGTCCCAGGTTCATCCATTTTCCCACAAGTGACACAAGTTTTACATTTCTTTATGTCAGAATACTACTTTGTACCGGGGACGGAACTTGTGACCGCGTGTTTGCAAGGCAGGAGCTTATGCCGCTGAGCTAAAACCCCAGCCCCAGTACTTTGTCATGTTCAGTGATTTTCTTCATTTTTCTGTCAATGGAGCACAAAGGTTGCTAACAAGATTTAGCTATTATGAATTGTGCTTTTATACACTGGGTATAAATGTATCACTATAATACAATGTCCTTAATTTTTTGGGGGAAATCCCAACACAGGGAAAACTAGGTTAAATGGAATTTCTAGTCTTAACTTTTTGAGGAATCTCCATGCTGATTTTCATGATGATTGTACTAGTTTACATTCCTAAAAACAATGTGGAAGTTTCCATTTCCACCATATCCTTGGAAGCATTTGTTATTATTTGATTGCTTGATGATTGTCATTCTTCCTTTTGAAAGGACTGAGAGTTGAGTTAATGACACAATCCTGATTGTTTTCTACTTACAGCACTTGCTTTTCATTTGTGGCTCCATAATTTGTATCTTGCATCCTAATCCCCAGTGTGATGGTTCTGTAAAGCTGAGGCCTTTGGGAGATGAGTAGGTCATGAGTGTTAAGTCCTCAGTAACAGGATCAGCTCCCTTTTCAGAGACACCTGAGAGCTCATGTATTGTCTCCCACTGTGTGAAGAGATAGAGGAAAAGCTGTCTTTAAACCAGGAAGAAAAATAAAGAGATACCAAATCTACTGATCTTCTGATCCCAGACTCCAGAAATATAAGAAGAAAATGTTATTTAAGCCACTCAATCTAGAATGTTCTATTATAACGTTCCAAGCAGATTCAGACAGGGACTTTCTTATGTAACAAATCTAAGCATTTGTGGCTTACAACATTTTCCTCTGTAATATATTATGACTAAACTATTCAGTTGTTGTGGTGGCATGGTAAGGGGCATCAGGACCATTCTGTAATATTCTTATTAAGTCTTAGGTTTTTAGGAGACTTGTGACTTGGGGTCTTGCATTCTATAATTTCTTTTGTTTCTCCTATAGTGGAATAGGTTTCTGCCTCTCACCAGTTTCTTCCTTCAGTTCATAATTTCCTATTACCTCAAACTCTTTTCTTATTATGTTTTTCCCTTATGTGAGATAAAAGGGCAATTGCCCTTGCATGAGGGAAATTTCTTTCTCAGTGAAAGTTATTTCTGTATCACAGTTCTATGAAGTTTTTCTTCTTGGTAAATATTCCACTGTGTAAAGTTCTAGGTTTTCAAATGAATATTTTAAAAAAATTCTGTTACAGTTAGATCTAAAGTGCAAATTCTCATCATTGGATCATGAGGGTACTGCAAAGGACTTGCTGTTTGGAAGTGGGTCCTGGGTGGAGGTGGGCTGTTGGGATGTGACTTCAAGTGCTATATTACTCCTCCATTATCTCTTTGCTTCTTGATCACTACAACCTAAATGGCTTGCCTACAGTCAGTCCATTGTTAATATTACCAATACTGTATTAGGAATGAGAAGAAGGAAATGGTATAACCTATAGTACTTAAGGAGAGGCTCTGACATGAACATAGAGATTAAATTTAAAAAATTAAATTTAAAAAAAGGCTTTGCACCTAAGCAGCTGATAATCACAAATGTAATATCCCTTCGACAAAAGTATCTTCTGTTTAGATGAAATATAGAAACATTAGGCTTCATGTTGTCACTCTCTCTTTCTACCTTTATTATTCACTTAATTATAACACATTTTCACAACTGCAATGGGAATAGATGTTCACAAGGGTACAGGGCTTTATTCTTCTAACATCTAACAGGCAGTCCTTGAGTGAATTCTAAAACCAAGACTTGCTGAGTTCTGCTGATGTAGTGCAGGGAGGTCCTCTCCTCTGACACTGATAAAGCTGTTGCTTTGCTTTCAAGACAGATGGATGAGAAGTTTGAGCAAGCAAGAATCTCAGATACCACATCATCTAATGCTTTCATTTTACTGATAAGGAAACTGAAGTTTGGAGAGAACAGGTCATTTGATTAAGAGTGGGATGTATTTTTAAAGAGAGATATATAATACAGAGCCAAAACAGGACAGAAATGATAGGAATAAGATCTTTCTAACAGATTTAAGGATCAATTTATATTGGGTTCAAGGCAACAAGTACATAACTATTGTTAGGTTTGTATTGAGAAGTAGTTACACATAGGATTCATAATACTATACTCTCCATATAGACATTTTTTGATAAATTCTTTCTAGCCACCTTTTAACTTCAAAGCTACTGAATATTTTGCAGTATCCCATACACCAATGTGTGCCTGCATGCACGCACACACACACACACACACACACACGTTCATTGCTGTGAACAATTGTTTATCAGGTATTGATGTCTACCTTGCTAGTTGCTAATGTAAGAATCTCTAAGCAAACTTGGAAGATCCCAGTTCTTCCTACAAATATTTTCAATCCTTCAGTACACATTGCCTTAGTCTATTTTCTGTGACTATAGCAGAGTACCCAAGACTTCTCAATGATAAAAAAAAGTGAGGCTTACTTAAATCATAATTCTCGAAGAAAAGCATTCCAGTGCATTGCACTCCCATATGGCTAGGGCCTTCTTGCCTCATCATAGTGTAGAGAGGGTATCACATTGTGAAACAGAGAAAGCATGGCAGCTCAGCTCTTTTCTGTTATGAAGACAGCAATGCTCTCCCTATGATAACTTTATCTAATCCTAATTACATCCGAGTCTCCATCTCCAATCAACATATATTTGGGGATTAAGTTTCCAAAACATCAAATTTAGGGATATATTCAAAACATAAAATCTAGCAATCCAGGGACCCCATCCATTCACTTTTTAGCCTCCTCTCCACCTGGAAGAAGCACAATTTTAAGGACATTATATATTTGACTTCGATATTGTCTGGCTTATAAAGCTGTACCAGTTCTTTATTAAGGATCCTTGTATTAGTCATAGTTTTGTCAAGAAGCCATTCTACTTATTTAGAGGAGAAGCCTGTATAACAAAAGCAAGTAGAGCCTTAGTTAGGAGACAAATGATGATGGTTAAGGCAAAGATCAGAAAGGCTATTCTCAGAAAATCTCTAGCTTGGGGAACCAAGGGTCCCAGTTGCCTGCAATACCGAAGTGAATCTTGAGAAGATGCTCCAAACCAACAAAGGCCCTGCATTTCCCATGTATCAGTGTCCAAATGCTACTACACTGTACTCTCAAGTGAATATAGATTCCTTCACTGTGACCTTATAAATCAAAAGCACAGCTCATTGGTGAACTCATTGGTAATATATTAGCAAGGAATTTTGGAACATATAATTTATATTATGTATACTTCTTTATACAGTTTAGAGATACACAAATAATACTGCAAGAGAACAATTTCCAGTGTACTTTTGTTGTGAGATTCATTTTACCTCTTTTTTCTTCTCCCAACTTATTTTGTTTAAAAAAATCCTTATGACTATTGTATATCTGGAGATTACAAGTTCTCAAACGAAGAGACCAAGTCTTCAGTCACTTTCTGAACTGCCATCAAGACCCTCTCCTCCCACGTTTAACATTTATTGACCCTAAAATTAAGAGTTTATAGCTGGACAATCTCTTAGACATCTTTAAATGTTAAATTTTTTTTTCAGATGTATGATTTCTAATCTTCTTCATGGTTTGTTGACACTCGGACCAGTATTTCATATAGCAGATGATGAGTAAAGGTCTGTCTGGATCATTTATTTTTAAATATTTGAATTTGCTGAAGTAAACATAAGATATGTAAACATGCTTAACAAAACTGTTTACATGTTTATGTATTTCATTGCTTTAAAGTTCATATAGTGATACTTTTATAATTACTAATACTGAAAGTCTAAGCCAAATTTGGTTATCTCAAATTTAGCACATTGTGTTTTGTCCCACTTAATTGTCTTCATCCTAATCTGATTAATTATTTTCACAGCCTTGTGGGAATTTTATATATTTGAGGGCTTGCTTTTTTGTAAAGAAATATAATAATATTTATACTTCTTTTCTTTTTAGATTTCAAATTTTTAAATAATTGTCTACCATAACCTATTTGCAAATTAAACTTTACAAATGTGACCTTGACTTGGAGAAGGGAAGAGATGGGGGAAAGAAGAAAAACTACCAAGATTTCAGGAAGGGAATAAAGAGGGTTCAGGAAATGTGGAAAAGAAAAGAGAGGGAAGGAAGAAAGAGAATAAAAGAGATTTAAAAAATGAACATAGAATTTTAAAGGGAGACAGAAATATTGTATGAGAGGGAGTCTAAGAATGCTTAGAATCACCTGTAAGAAAAACGGTAAGATCTTAAACTCTGTCAGACAGATGCCCACGACCTCTAAAAGTTCCTCTGAAGTTCGTACAGATTGAACTTCCTCTTTTTAGAAGAAACCAAATGGTTTCTACAAAATACCACTATTTCCTTAAATTTATTATGTGGGTCATTAATACAAATGTACTGTCAAGATAAGTACTGACACATCAGAATGCTTTCCAGGAAAGAGACAGGTGAGCATTTAGAAAAGTGGAGTCTGTGGCTGAGGCTGTTTGCAGGTGCTCTTGTATTTGTATTTGCTACAAATTAATAAAGGCAAATCAAACCCTGAGGGTCTTTTAGTTTTGTACTAAAGTCTACTGGATTGGATTTAAAGGATACTTCATTAAGGTGGGCCCTTTGAATTCGGTGTTTAAAAGTCACCTCTTTAACATTTTCTTTGCCTTGATTTATTTAATTAACTTATCATGTAGAGTTATTCAGTGCCCACATAGTAATGTAATTTAAGGAATAACACCACAATACAAAATAACCCTTTATCTGAAAATTTAATAATTGCTTTCCCCTACTAATCATCAATTATGATACCTATAGAAAAATATTGTTTTGCCATAATGAATTTCCCATTTATTTCCCTTAAAGAGATAGAGCAGAAAAACAAAGGAAAATTTTAATCTTTTGTCTGAATTTGGATATCAATCAACCCTTGCCAATTACCAAAGTTAAGGACCACATTCTGAGAGTATGAAAGTTTTCCAGCAAGTTATCTCATGAAAGAAAGTTGAGATATATGATACTAAATATCCAATATTGTAGGAGGACAATTACCCACTCATAATACTATTTAATTTCTCTACAGAAATTTTCATGTTCTTTCAGTCATGTAACATGTACAGGAAGAAGGAAGGCCAGTTTTTTTTCATTGTATCTTAAGTAACTTTTATCATTGACACTATTGGTATGTACAGAGTTTCTTTTTTCTCATACATATTTGCAGTACATGAAGTTTGTAGTCAGCTTAGATAGTAGGTGCATGGACATCACACAGACTGTTTCTTTTTAACTCCCTTCTCCTCCTCACCTCCCTTCTTCCCTCCTTATCTAAATCATTCTTATTTTTAGTTCATGTTTGTGATATATAATATTTACATTAATTGTATTTGATACACATAAGTGACATATTTTAAAAATATAAGCTTTTGTCTAAAGCCTATGAAATAAATCATCCATTAATATATAGTACTTAGTATATAGTACTTTCAACTTCTGGTGTTGGACCGGTAAGTACATGGCATAATCCCACTCCAGTCTGTCATGATTATAAGTAAAATTCTTCACAAGACACACAAGTTCTAAAGATATTAGGAAATTATAATAGCATCAAGATTGGAAAAGAAAGCCAGCATTTGAGGATGATCCCTTAGGGAAATGAGCATTCTTAAATACTCTCTGTCATGTCTACCATATGCTGGCCTACAGTAAAGATGCATGGTTTTAGGGAGGTCAGTTGACCTCTAGCTTGCTGAAGGACAGGGCCTCTAGGAAAAGGGTTTCCAGAAGGAAGACTGTAGGGGAAATCCATTCTTTCTTCTTCTTCTTCTTCTTCTTCTTCTTCTTCTTCTTCTTCTTCTTCTTCTTCTTCTTCTTCTTCTTCTTCTTCTTCTCCTCCTCCTCCTCCTCCTCCTCCTCCTCCTTCATCCACCTCCTTCTTCCTCCTCCTCTTTCCTCATCCTCCTTTATCTTCCTCTTCTTCCTCTTTTTCTTCTTTCTCCTCCTCTTCTTCCTCTTCTTCTCACTCTCTTTTTCTTCCTTCACCTCCTCTCCTCCCCTCCTCCTTCTCCTCCTCTTTCTCCTCCTTCTCCTCTTTACAACTCTCTAGGGGGAGATAGAAACAAAGGGGGTGTTTGAATTCAAACAGGATGGAGATTTTTCCTGTATATTTTACTTTCCTTGGATTATTTACTCATAATTTTCCCCTGAAAGCAGCACTAGTCATAAATAACTCTGTATCAATCCACCCCATAAAGTAAGATACAAAGAAAAACTTATTTTTTATCTATAAGATAAACAAAGGTTAGAGAATAGAAAGCACTTGTAAAGAATAAAATATTAATAAAATAAATCTCCTGACCTTGTGTACGAACCAGCATAAAGTCATGCTCAACCCAAGCTGTTTGTGTGTGCTAAGAAGAACCTCAAGAATCACAGCAAGAAGTTTGACAACTGAAATATGATGTAAACTACTGCTCAAATCTCACATTACGCCCTAGAAGAACATTTTCAGACCCAAAGAAATAGCAAAAGCTTTGAAGATAGAACTGCCACCCACAGGAAGCATACAAGTTATTTGGAACTTGTATGATACCAAATACACTAAAATATTAACTTTCAGTAACATTTTAATTGAACCGAAAGTTGTTCAAAATGTTCAGGTTACAAAATGAAACATATTTCCATGTTGAAAGAACCATCAAAAGAACCAGTTCTCAAAAGGAAAGGCAATCAATGGTAAACACATACGAAGGACTTGTCAAATAAAGACTTTAAGCAGGCATTTATAATTAACTGTATTTCATGAGGTAGAGGGAAATGATATTGAAATGAATCCAATTGTAGATCCCTCAGTAAAAAGAAATCAAATAAAAATATTACAACTAAAATAAAACAGCTGAAATAGAAGTCAACTCTTGCTCTTGATAACAGAATGAAGATACAGGGCCGAGGATTTAGCTCAGTGGCATAAAGAGCCTGCCTGGTAAGCATGAGGTAATGAGTTCAATCCCTGGTGCAAAAATGGTGGTTAAATAAATGGAGATACAGTGGAGTCAGTGAACTTGAAGACAAATCAATAAAAATGATCGTGAATAAAAAGAGAAAAAAATTAATCCATGTGGTCCCCCAAAATTATGAGACATGATTGAAATATCTAAACTTTTGTATTGTTGAAACTTTAGAATGAAAGAATAACATTTTAAAGTCTAATGGCATTAATGAAAAACACCTATTTTTTCATCTAATTAAAAGTAGAAAGATTTCTATTTTTCAAAAGGTTTTGGATTGGATGTTCATGTAACTCTGGTAACTGATTTATTTGTTTGAATTTATCCTAGAGATGTTGAGTTGGGGAGATTTGATTTTTTGACAAGGCAAAAAGATGTAAAGCTGTCTGTGAAATGTAAGGGAGGAAAAGCTCACAATCAAGACTGCAAACATCACAGATAACAGCAGCTCAAGCCTCAGACTGTGTATTTCATAAAGTATTAACCAATAGCGACATTCATTAGGGCAGAATCTTGTCATAGCTTTCCACATTTACTCATGAGCTAATAATATTGACATGATTTTTGTTCACTCTGGGACAAACTGTATCGCCTTCTGTATTTTCCCATTGAGTATAAACAGTAGTGGCACCACCTTAAATTGTGTTATGAAAGACAATATTCAGTTTGAAAATGGTAATGTTTCATTTTCTGTTTTTTCTGCTCTTATAGTAAGGCATGTGTTATTTATGCAATTGCAACTTTAGGTGTAGATTAAAAAATAAAAGATTCTTAAGTTATTTTACCTTCTTAAAATTTATAACCTTTAACTAGAACAGAAAGTGATGAGATTAAATTGTGAATTTTATTTATTTTTTAGTTACTTTGGATGATAATTAAAATGACCAGTTATGAGTTTATAGTAAAAATTATGTGCTTTCATTTAGAAACATTAAAAATACTTTATAATTAACATATTTTTTTCATTGTTGGAAGCCTTGGAAGTTAAGACTTCCATTGCTTATAATTCAGGAATGTAGTAGCAGGAATCATATCTTTTAACAGTGTTGTTAGACACTCTACATCACTAATTTCTTACAATTACCATTTACATAGATATTCTTATTTAACTTTCTGTAAATTAAGAAACGGAAGCATGGAAGTTTTTGATAATTTAAGATAAAATTAGAAAGTACTACAGATAAGTTTTGAGCCAATATTATCTGATTACCTATGTATGTTGGTAGCGTGAAATGTTCTCAGATAATTTAATATCCTCTTTTGAAGCACAGAATTACCCTTGCTTAAAGCATTGAAATCAGACTGCCCCATTACTTGTTTTAATCAAAGATATAAGTAACTTAGATAACCTCAGGCTGGAAACCTAGAGTCATTTTTTTTGTTTTGTTTTGTGACATGTTGCTCCATTCTTACACGAGTTTGAAAAGAAAATTAGACTTCTATCAACTGGACCTCTGTGATTACACTGCTCTTGTTGGACAGGTAGTAGGAATGAGTCTTTTGATTTAATTCCAGTCAGTCTCTCAGTCTGTAAATTTTTTTTTGTTACTACCAAATTGTCTTTTTGTGAACCACATATATACCATCTTAACTGATACAAATCCATAGTAGTGTCCATTTTATTATAAAAACCTACCAGTTGAAATAACTAAAAGATTTGGCTTAAATAAATATGATTGTACCTCTTCACATGATAAGGAAAAAAGGGCACAAAGAAATTTTGAGACAATGATAAAGAAAAGAGATCTAGTTATTTCCAGTATTGGTAACTATTCCAGTCCAAACTCATGAAATTAGCAAAAATAGAAAGAGCTAAAATTAAATTAAGCAATTAGATATAAGTTGATAATGATGGCATTGCTCATAGGTTACTGGAAAGTGCCTGAGAGATCATGATTGTTATCTGAAAGAATTCTGTGTCCAGCTCTGATACTGATTATATGTCAGACAAGAAGATCCCTGAACAGAAAAAACAATGACACGTTACAGTTTAGAAGTGTGATTAATGGGATCAAGAATAAAGTTTGCTCTTAGTTTTCAAATTTATATGTAGAATTTATAATGTTAGCAGAATTAGTGTCTTACATGTAGGTTCATATGTATTTATGTATACATAGTGTCGTATAAAATTTACTTATCTTTAAAAATTTACTTATCCTTAAAAAGTGTCATAGAAAAATTACTTATCTTTAAATTATTATATTCTCAAAACTGCTTGTAGTGGAAGATTTGAATACTGTAACTTTCATAAAATTAATCACCTGAGGAATTCCTATGACAAATACATTCATGTTACCAAGTTTAACAAGGAAATGAACCTCAAGAATGGATATTCACAGAATGACTGAGGCAGTATACCTTTGATATCAGACTAGATTGATTTTGCAAACTGATGGCTGAGAAATCAGTTAGAAAATGTCACAATGCATGCACTTTTTGGATTGAGACATCATTCCTAATGTAAGGCTAAACAAAAAAGACAGCTGATTAATTTATGCCAGGAGTCAGATTGAGTATTGTGGAGGAGTGAAAGGAAAAGACGTAGCACTGATTTTTGTTTCCAATTTAAGAACAGTTTATAAAAACACAAATATTTTAATAGAGCTTTCCAAATTCAAGGACTGTATAATTAGAATGATGAAAGGCATTTGAAGGTGGATTGGTCTCATCCAGGAAGCAACCATCTTTATTTATGTATGCCTAACTGGAAGTGTAGTTTCTATATCTAAAAGGATAATGTTGCTTAACTTACATTCACATGTGACTTGGTCGTGAGGATGTTAGCTTCAACCAAAGATTGACTTTGAGAAATACATTTGAGGAAGACTCAGCATGTTACTGGGTTCAGTAAGAAGTGGTTTCAGAAGTCTGTGGTTGCTTCAAGGTGAATAGAATAGATATGCTTGGCAGCACTAACTGACATAAGAAATGTCATATGAGTTGTTTTCAAAAATGATGATAAATTTAGTTTTGGATATGGAGAATTTGGGGTTTTTAAAATCTTCCCCCCCCTTTTTTTTTTTGCTTGTGTGTTGACATTAGTGAGTTGGATAAATTTGGCTAAACTCAAGATCATTATGAGGGCAGTTTTTCATGCATTAGAATTCAGGAGACAGTTAGCAAGGAGATGGAATGCCATGAAAAGGCAAGCACAAAGAATGCAAGCATGGAACTCTGAACACAATTCTGAGAGATGCCAAAATGTAAGGGATAAGGGAAAATGAGGACCACAACTAAGAGGCAGAAGTCAGATGGCAGTTTCAAGGGTTGGAAATTTGAAGCGTAAATTGCTAAACAATGTCAGGAGTCCAACAACTTAAAATTTGAATTGTAGTCATTGAATGGCAATTGTGTTACTTATCCTTTTGCTCAAAACCTTGGAATGTAATACAATTTATTACTTTACAATTTCCATTGATTTTTTTTATATCTGTCTGTCAAGGTCTGTTATGGGATCCACTTAAATTCTCAGATTTCCAAGATTTAGGTCTCATTTAAAGACTCAATTTAGGAGAAAATTCAACTTCCAAGTTAACCATGTGATCACTGGCATGTTGATGTTTTACTTTGTGGGAAGTTTTCATGGGATAGCAATCAGATAACTTGCTTCCCCCAGAGCAAACAATAAGGTCAGAAGCCATGTAAAATGGAAGCCATAGTCTTTGGTACATTAATCTTAGCACAGACATGCAATAAGTTATTTCACATGTTATTCTTTTGAAATAGTAGATCTATCTGTCTCCCATCACTTCAAGAGTCACGTAAGCACACGAATACCACAGTCATTTGTTGTCACTGTAGAGATTAGTCCTTGACTCTCCATATGATTCATATTTATCTGGCATAAAAAGAAATGTACCCACTCCTTCCTAGTCACACTTGTATAGAAGGAGCTCAAAACTTAGAATCTCTTAAGATTCAGTTAAGGATAAGTCTTCTCAGGTACAGTTCCTGAAATATAGTTCCGTAAGTAGATGCCTTCACCACAGTTCTTCTCAATCAGTATGTGTGAAACTCCAGAGATGTCTTTTCTGTTCCCTACTTCCAATACATAGTAGTAGAGGAAACATGGGTTAAACACTGTAGATATTCCTGCCTCAAAATAGGAAAACAAAGGAGCCACTTGGTCTAGTTAATTTTAAACTCCAGAAAAATACTGGTAGACAATTGATTAATTTCCAGAGATTCAGAATATATTTCTAAGTTTCTTTGTTCCACTCTCTGAGTTCTTCAAATAAAATTGATAAATATTCTACCTTAACTTGTCATATTCTCTCCAAAGTGTATCAAGGTACTCAGTCACCTACTTCTACAATCTTTACAAACCGTGAAACAAAATTTTAAAAATGCTACAAAATAGGGGGGCAGAGCTTGTGGACATGGTAAGGGGACCTATGGATATAGGACATTCAAGGGAGGGAAGGGGAGTAAAAAGCATCAAGATGTGATGTATAATTATATATATACATATATATATATATATATATATATATATATATATATATATATATCCTCATGGTAAACATATTCGTTATGCATCCTAAGCATATTAATAAAATATTATTTAATTAAAAAATAACATTTGCATTTCATAAACCACCAGATCTCTTCCACTAGTATTCCACTCTAGCTCACTTAAGGTGAAAATCTCTGAGATGGTCCTTAATTGCCCTCTGGCCAGCATTCTTCCTCAGAGTCTGATTCCTGGAAGCAAATGCTGCAGGTTGACTTCCTTAGGAGCAGACACTGAGATGGTTTTCTTATATAAACAATTTTTTTACAGTGTCCTCAGTAAGAATCTTCAAGGACATGAAGGAAATAACATACTGGAGGAAAAGAAGCAAAGGATTTGTGTCTAAATTGTGGTGCAGTAAGTTATATAATACAGTGGAGTTTTTTTGTTTCTTTTTGTTTGTTTTGTTTTGTTTTTCATAGAGGAAAGAATTTTGTTTATGTTTAAACTTGAATGATGAGTCATTGGCTATGAGTTAAGGGAGGTTGTATAGCCGAACCTTCCAGGCACATCTAAGCATGACATCATTTGTATCATCTTCTGTTCAAAGATGGTGGTCAGGAAAACATATAGTGTTTAACTTTTCCTGTTGAAGATATATAAATAGTGCAGGGCATGAAGAATATTTACTGCAATGGTCAAAATATCCTAACTGTTATGGCCTCAAAATTGTAATACATTCCCATTTCTTTCTACTAAAATAATTTCCTTTTCAATATAACTGTAATGTTTCATGGTAATATACTATCAGAGCTGGAGATAGTACAATATAACATTTTTTCCTCTAATGCAAAAATGAGAATTTATGAGTGATCTGTTCTATATATCAGTGCTCAAAAATATCAAACATAGGATATAGTTCAAACAGGAGAAATGTACTTTTTCATGTTTATGTCGTATCTGCTACTGTAAATATAAATTCAGATGAGGCTCACTATTTAGTTAAGGTGTGGTCTTGAGCTCACTATGTAGCCCAGGTTGGCCTCAAATTTGTGGTGATCCTCCTGCCTTGGCCTCCTGAGTGCTGAGATCACAGTCATGTGCCACCATGCCTGGCAACAGTGATATTTTGATCTCCATAATTTAAGAAGGAATTATCAGCAAAAATCATTATGCCAGTACATGCTCACCCAACATCATCTTTTCTTGAACATAGGAGGAAACAATCAAATAAATATATTTAAAATCATCTGCCTTAGATAAATTCAAACTCATTAATTTCAGCTCTTTAATATTATTATTAAAGCTACAATAATGCAGCTCATGCTAAGGTATGGAATGTGTAGGTATCAAGGGACGTGACTTATGAAGTCACAGTACAGTGTCATGATGCCTACTGAACAAATGAAGAATTTCTCATATGAGATGTGTCCCCAGTGCTTTGTGAGGTACGTAGAGAAATATGCATCACACAGACTGGATCAGCTCTCCAGGAGTTATGGGAATGTTTAATTATATACCTAGAGAAAAAGCATGGTTTAACAATTGTTCAAATGTTTGCATCTTTCATAGTAAGAGTGATTTGGTATTTAGGAATTTATTTAAATGAAAGAACAAATAGAAATTAGGTCCTCTGATTTCCATGAGACACCATGTCTATAGTAGCAGAAGAAATTCCAGATATTCTTTCAATTTCATTCTACTTCTAAAGTACCTGATCAAGAGATCAGAAACAAAGAAATCACTTTCTTAATATATTGTCTTGCATATGTGGGGATTGGTAAAACACACTTCAGAGTGTGTCTGTGTGAGTTATGGAGGAATGACCTTGGGTAGTAAATACGGTTGCTAGCCCCTTTGGATCTAGTATTATTCCCCTGCTCTCCTTCCCAGCTACCATGAAGTGAGCAGCTTGGCCACACCATGACCATCTGCCATATTTCTGCTTTGGAGCTAGCCAACCATGGACTGAATCCCCTGAAACTGTGATCCAAATTAGTTTTCTCCTTTCAGTTATGTGTTGTTTATTGTGTCTCCGTGATGAGAAAGCCAGTTAATATATTCTATAGAGTATACTATAGGATTTACTAATACATAATTTCCACACACAATTTTAGAGTCTGTTATACAGAAAGAAGAATACTGATGCTGCCATTCTTACATAAAATAAGACTATAGGTAAGAATTAAACTAGATTATATTACATTAAAATTCATTATTTTGTCTAAACTGAGTCCTGCTCTAATGTGCATTATCAGCTTCACAATTCCAAAATAATTGATTATCATTTAAAAATTATTTTTATTAAGATTCATAAATGATGGTTATTAGTTTTATACATCTCTATATCTAAGATTTCTTTTCTCTGTATATCCTCACATCATCAATTGTAGGAAATGCATGCATTTTCCAGGAGCATACAATTACAACAATTACCAGAAATTACCAACAATTACTTTTTAGTGAGGAAAACCTAAATATATTAAAATCCAGGATGACCTGTTGTCCAAGAAGTGTTTTCTTACTATATTGATTCTTTTAAGCACTGGGCATCTACCAAAATCTATTTCTATAACCTATATATCTTTGTTTGTAATATAATTTGTATGTGTATGTGTTTGTGAATGTGTTCATGCAAGCTAGAGATCTTATGTTTTCACATGTTTAGCTTAAATTTTAGTGTAACAATATGTGTGTGTCTGATAAGATATTATGTAGATAAAAAGACCCAAAGTATGGCAGTCAACCAACTTTGTATTATGTGAAGTCCAAGACTTATGAATTAAAACATCATCTTAATTCAAACGACTAGTCCAAATTCAAAATTCAGACAATTTCTATGATATTTACCAATTTATTGTTGCTTAACTACCAAGTTTTGTGTTGACTAAAAAACAAGTTAACCCTGTCTTATTACCAAATAATTATTCAAAACCAATTCTAAATGGTTCTCCAAGTCCCTGGTACTTGTAACCTCCTTGTCTATATTCTAATCTTATTCATTTTTTTCTCTAAACATAATTTAACAAGATTGATTTTTTGATCAAAGAAATAATATTCTTCTTCCACTCACCCAGTGTTACAACTAATGTAATGAAAAGGCAAGGCAATATCTTGGAAATCCAGTTAAGGCTGGTAGCAGTGAAGCACACAGAACAATGTTTGGCTAAAAATCAAGAAAAAGAATGCTACTTAATGAACATATTTATTCAATATATAATTAATATACTATATCACATGCAAAAGATACCTCACATGTACCAATAATGGTTTTAATAATTTGTTTTTGTGATGCTTCTTTCTATGATGATGAAATCATGTTCAGTATTTAATAGCTTTAGAGCTTTTCACTCCAATTTTTTTATTCAACTCGTGAAATGACCAGTGCTGATTTGTTTAGAAGATTGCTAGTCTGTTTTTACAATAGTGTTAATCTGCTTGAATTTGAATACTACAGTATATATGTGTTATAGGAGGCTTCTCTAAGTAGCAATATTGGAGCCAATGTTTATGAAGTTTATTTCAGAAATTTTTTCCTTGTAATGCTTTAAACAATGATTTAATGACAGGATCATTATATTTTAATAAAAATTATTTATGCAAAATTTTAGGTTAATGAACCCTTGATATTACATAAAAATTAAGAACATTTACAGTGACAATTATATAACAGAATGTATTTCATAGCTTCCTAAAGGTTTGATCTTTCCTTAATCACTCTATAAGTGATAATTATTTTGGTTGATATTTATTCTTAAGGAATGAGAGGCAGAGGCACTTAGGGGATAATATCCAGGAAACATAAGTATAGTATTTTCAAAAACATGCAAGTAGGATGAAGCCCTTGCAAAAGGGATTCTGAATAAAGATTGTGACAAAGACCTGGGAAAGACAAATATACACAGACACGAAGGGGGATCTTATATTCCTGAGCCTCAAGTCATATGTACATGACCATATATGCAAGACATGGAAGCAACTGAAAACTTATGCATTTATTTATAGTGTTGGGCCATTATAACCAGAACATTGATGAAGGATAGCTTAAATTCTATAAAGTTTAGTAAGATAACCTCTACAAGATTCACCATTTTCATTATCTTGAAAATTTAAAAAAACTTAAATTTAGATATTGAGATCTACTTAAAATTTCAAGGTATTTACAATGTTTAACTATTGGGAGTTGCTAATCATGAATAATGCATTACCCAAACTAAGAACTTATAAACCTCAGGTACTGAAGTAAGTCACATTCTTCAACATAGTGACTAAAAAGCAATGAATTAGCTATATTCCGCATATAAAAGTTACCAAAAACAATGAGTAAACACTGCTTTTGAAGATGAAATAATTAAATTATATCTTTCAAGGAATATTAATTTTCTTGGCCTAGAATTGATAGTTTAGTACTGTTTAATTCCACACATTAATAGCTGGAAAAATACTCTATGCATTTACTTTAGTTGGTACTCAATGCACCCATTTACCATAGAAGGTAAGGGTTACTAATGAATAGCTCAAGGCAAATCATGTTCTTTCAGTCATATTTCAAAGGCTGAAAATTTAATGTTATTGAATATTTATTCAATGAAATGAATGTTTAACATTATTGGGTTTTGCTCCCATTTCATCCTATTCATATATTATTTTAATGAAGACTAGATGTTAATTAGACATAATGACTACTAATGATCATGTCTACTAAGTTTAGGCAGATGTTAAGGGATTTATTCTAAAACTACCTCTTGTGCTAAGTCTCAGGAGAAGTTAGGGAGAGAAAGTCAGAGGCTTCTGCATTCACCATGATAATGAAGTAGTTGTGACTTGAGGAGGCAAACTGATGTCTATGGCATATGACTTGGCTGACACACTGGATGGAGATAATAGATACTTAGCATGTTTTTAATTTTGAATACAAACCATTTTTAGAAGAGGCAAACTAAGGGAGATAAAGGTTTTCAGAGAAGAACAAAGATTATCTGAATATCCATCAAATATTTGTTTTGGAGCTATTAGTGTCCTCTTGGTTGCACTGGTCTGACTTTATGTTTTGAGGTTACCTCATTTAAAGTCAGACACGACACATTGAAGCTAAGTCATCAGTTTGTGATTTCACATTTGATGTGACCTTTCAGAACTTGGAAACATTTCATACAAATTCAACAAGTGCTATTTAATTCAGTTTTATATCTTAGTTTATAAGTAGTATACTCCATTTCCTCTCTCTGTTTATTTTCTGGTTGTTGGTCACATGGACCAACTGAATCATGAGGATGATGGGAAACACAGATTTTATGAGAAGGTGGATGATATAGTATTTTATGTCTCAGTCATAATTCATTTTCACTCTATCTACTTTTTAAAAAATATTAACTCTTGTTCTCAGGCTTCCCATATTTCTCTGACAAATGGTAAGTTACTAACATATGATTGCTTATGACCTTTAGAACGGTTCAGCAAGGAATAAAGAATTTCCTCTGGCTAGAAAAAACATATATTAAATTTTCTGGCTTGCATGTGTATGTGTGTGTGTGTGTGTGTGTGTATGTGTGTAAGGAAAGAGAATTTGTTCAGAAGTCAGAGGCCTTTGGCTGTAATTCTAGTTATACATCTTCCCAGATGTGTGACTTACTCAAATCACATCACCCCAAGTGCTGATAATAATACCAACTTTATCAACTAAACATGTTTTTCCAGTTTTTCACTCTTAATAGCCTTCCTTTTAACATAATTTTATGTCCATAGCAAAATTGAATTGAAAATACAATGAATTCCCATATACCTTCTGAACTTCCCACCCGCATCCCTTCTACCACACACATATATTGCCTCTTCTACCACCAACATTCCACACCAGAGCAGAGCATTTGTTACTATCAATGGATCTACATGGACAGATAGTAATTATCCAAAGACCATAGTTTGTGTTAGGACTCATTATTGCTTTTGCACATTCCATCTGTTTGACAAATTTATAATAACCTGTGTCTAAAATTAGGGAATCAAAGAGAAGGGTTATCTTGTTCTAAAAAACCCTTTATCCTCCATTTTCTCTCAGATCATACGTCCCAACCCCATGTCCCTAAATCTCTTACTGAACATTCTCTTTATAGCTTTTCCGATACCACAATGTCATACAGTGGGAATGATGCAGTCTGTAGCCTTTGAAGATTGGCTTCTTTCACTTGGTAGTATGCTTTTAAATATCCTCTGTATCTTTTATGACTTGACAACCCATTTCTTTTTGAATGATGATATTTCATCCTTCACTTTATCCATTCACTTACTGGGTGACATCTTTTTTTTATTTTAAGGAGAAAAAAAGTAAAAATAACAATAAAAAATTTAAAATAGGCTAATAGGACAGTAACAATAATTGGTACATTGCATATGGTTTTCTACATAGTAGTTATTCAGAGTACAAGATTTAAGTATGAAATATTGTCCAAATGATATTGGCACAAACCTTTTCAGTGAACTGAGAGAAACTAACTATATTACTATCTTAACACATACACATACACACACACACACGCACACTGTTTCCTTTTCCCTTTCTGAAGGACATCTGATTGCTTCCAGGTTTTGACAAGCAAGGATAAATGTGCTTTGTACACCTATACTTAGTTTTTGTGCAGATATAACTTTTCCGATCTTTTTAGTAAATACTGAGGATTATTGTTACTGAATTTCATGGTAACAGTATTTTTTAGTTTTGTTTCCAAGGTCGCAGTGTGATTTTTATATTTCCATTCTCAGTGAATGAGAGTCTATTATTTTTTATTTCAATCAGCAATAGTTTTCTGACCTAATCTGCTCCTCTCTCCCATCCCCTTTAGCCTCTATTCTGTTCCTACCTCAGACTCTTGAGTTGTTTATTGCTTATCTAGCTACTTATATAGTTTAGAATTTGAGTTCAGGTCAGAATTATTTTCCAAGTGATTGTCTTATGACCAGCTATTCTGAGATATTGCCTAACTGCTTAATTTATTTTTACAATGTCGTCCTGTACATTTTTTTTTAAAGTATTCATCAGTGTATGAAGATAGGGTTCACTAGAACATAATTTTTACATTAGGGATTTTTTTGCAATATGATAGGCAAGTGGATATTTTCAAATGAATACTTCAAAGAAATGGAACATGCACTGTTACAGCATTATAACACTAAGTAAATATGTGTTTCATCCTGAGGAAATTTTTAACTTTCTCACTTTCTAAATTGTATTTCAGAAGCTATCTAAGCCTACAGTGCTTCTCAACTTCATATTCTCAGGAACTATTGTAAGAAAATAAGGCTTTTTTTTTTTACAAGATAGATTATTATACTACTAATCTCTGTTCATGAAAAAAAGTTTGTGTTTTCATTGCTTGATTGATCATTTTTTCATGCCTAAATATTATAACCTGAACAATTATTTTAAAGATAACAGTATGTAATATATTAAATCATATTAATTACCTATTATTTCATTTTGAAATTCTTTATCTTTTTTATCCTTTTTTTGTTTTTTAAAATAAAAGAATGTATAAGAGAACATGTGCAAAAAGACAAGATGGGAATCTAAGGATGGGTGGAGTGGGGAGGAAAGAGAGGGAGAGGGGTTTAAAAAAAAGAAATTGTTGTGTGTTATGTACACATATTCTCCACAAGAAATATAAACATTATGTACTATAAATATATACTAATAAAAATTTTAAAAGAGGAAATGTGGGCATAGTAGCCTCTACAGAAGAGGTTCTGTGGTGAATGTCTTACCAATTGTGAGATTTGTTTTTTTCTTGGACACACTGGAAATAGGAATGATGGTAGCCTGAACTTGGATCTCAGCAAGGAGGACAGAGAGAAGGGTAAGGATAGATTGGGGAAATAGGACATGCAAGATTTAGTGTCTGAATGAATGCTGTAAATGAAGAATATAGCAGTGAAAGTTGTAGGCAGACCATGAGGGACCCAGGAAGAGAAAATTCAGACAGCACCTCTGGAGAATCAGCCATGTTTGGAACGGGAGGAGCTGATCAAAAAGCCAACTAACCACACAGGCCATGTGGGGACCAGGAAGAAAAAAGTCAGCTATCACCTCCCATGAGCCTACCAGCACAGGGACTGAGAATCATCAACCTCCCCTTTCATCCCCCAGTAAGCAACAGTCTGATTCAGAGGACAATCTGAGTTGATAGCAACTAAGGCACCAAAAATAACTGAAAGTTGTGTGTAGTGGCACATGCCTGTAATCCCAGCGCTCTGGAGGCTGAGGCAGGAAGATTGCTGTGAGTTTGAGACCAGTTTGGGTTCAAAAGTGAGCTCAAGGCAGCCTGAACTGCATAGTGAGATCCTGTCTCAAAAATCTCAAAAAAAAAAAAAAAAAGCAATTGAATGGTTATATTGTTTGTTTGTTTTTTTTTCAACTTCGCTGTCCTGGGTCCAGTGATCTGAGCATCTATAGGAAGGATAACATATATGCAATATAGCAATTATGGGGCATTTCCTTCTATATTGTTATCACAGTTTTGTTCTAATTAATTGTTTTGTATCATTCAATATTCTGTTTTGATTGGTTTTATTCTGTTTTGATTGGTTTTATTCTGTTTTGATTGGTTTTATTGTTTTGTTTTGGTTTTATTTTGCTATATCTGATGGAATGGACAACTATTGTGATGATAACAAGATATACTATGGTAACCATTGCTGTTTTCCTATTCTTTGAAGTTCTGTGCCAATTTCATTACTTTGTTTTGATTTGATTTATTCTGTTTTGTTGTGTTGGGTTTTATTGTCCTTAAAAATTTTTAAAAAGAAAACTATATGCTGAATTTGTTTCTTTAAATTAAGATATTGGTTTGAGTGGCATTCTTACTGCTTTAGAAAGATGAGAGATTAGCCACTTTTTCTCTCTGTTATTTCAGTTTCCACCTCTGAGGGCAAGAAAAGCATTGAATCATGTAGCTTTCCTTAAAATCTCTTTTTGAAAAGAGTAAGAGTGCCAGATAAGAAGCCCTGGAGCCTAGATACAGAGGTCTAACTTGCCTGAGGAAGAACATAGCCTTCACATCAAGAGAGAGAAAAATGAGTGTTAGACAGATGGCACAATATTCCATTAGCCTACTCCTGTAGGATCTCAGAGTGACTATGGATAACTTGAAATTCTCTCCGAGTGATATCCTAGTATATTCACGCTGTTTGCCACAATCGTGAAAGTATTCTGCTAGAATAGAAAGGAAATAATTGGAGACACAGAGAAAGTATGCACCAGTATTTTAGTGGAATAGGTCTTAAATAAGTCTTTTAGTTACTCTGGGATTTAAGGATAGAGGAAGAATCCAAAATTATCTCTGGTTAAACAATTTACACCTACATTTTTGTATTCAGACTGTCAGAGTACTTAAGAATCATGACTGAATGTTTAAAAAAAGATTAAAGTGTAGATCACATACTTTGGACTATGAATTTTAAAGTGCAGACCTAAAACACTTTAGTGCAACTGAGACCAATGTAAGACTATGTGCAGTAATCCAGCATTACTAGTCTTGCTGTGATTTGCATTTGGCAGATAAACTGAGTTGTGGCTCAAGGAATTAGGTGACTTTTTATATGGGTACATGGTGGAACTGGAAGAATAAGCAACACTTTGTTACTTTATATGGCTTTTGAAATACAACTCAAAATGTAGTGGAACAATAATCAAATACCATTTGATCCAATGGACAAATCTTTGAACAGGAACTGTATTTTCTTTTAACTTTGATTCTGTAGTTCATTGGTCTAGACTACTAGGTTAATAAATATGTGTTGTAATTATCTACATAGTTGGGTGCATCTATACAACCTACCTCCCATTTTAAAGCTTCAGATTTATCTTCTGTGATATTAAACACAGTTTTCTGGTAAAAGATAATTCAGTTTATCTCACAGAAAAGCTTGTGTTTATTGTTCAACAAATATTGTGCTTTATTTTCTTCTTTCACACTGAGAACATATGCTTCCCCAGGCATGCAAAAGCCAAGTGAATTATTTTCTCCTTTACTGTGTCCTTTGTTTTTTCTAATTCTTCTGTATAGATATAAGGGTATGGTTGCTTTCTTAATAGAGATTGGTTTATATGTCATGAATCATAATATGCAAGGCCCCAGGCAAGTATACTTTTTGGAGCCTCTTTCTGTCTATATAAAATATTTTAAAAACATAATACAAAACAGATGGGGTGATGTAAAATGTGATCTTTCAAAAAAGATTTATAATTAATATGGATAGAAGGAGTGTTCATATTTATTATATTGTTTAATCAATACTTTTCAAGGTTATTAATAGTGATCAGGAGCCAACTCTTCTTGATAAGGGTCATAAACCACTTCTTTGTATTCTTTATTGTCAAATGTGCATTCACTGGCTAATTTTATGTTTTCTGCCTTGACAAAAAGGATTTAATGCTGTCGTTACACATCATATCATACCTTTTTGAAATCTATTGTCTGAAAAGAATATAATTCATCACTCTTCATGATTTGGCATCATCCACACTGTAATCCAACCATTCATCATTCACAGTGCCACCTGTGTGTTCTGGACCCCAGTGACTCTTTTAAGAACAACTATTTCTCATGATTTTGACTAAAAATGCAAATCTTACTCATTAGGAAGCACATGTGAATAATAGTTTCAGTCATATTAAACATATGATTCGTTTTATCATATGAAATTACAAAATATCTTTCAATTTTATCTTCCCTTGGATTCTTCATTTATTGCATTCCTACATAGAGTATGGTCTCTTTCAGTGTTAACTGCATCCCTGTCTTTCACACATGATCATAGATAGGGAATATGCCCAAGAGTCTTGTGAAGAGTTAAGAACCCTATTTGAGCAAGGAGTGTCTGTCCCTCATTTGACAAGACATATGACCAGCCTGGAGAGTGTTCCTTATAGTATTTATTAGAGGTGATAAAGAATATTGATGAGAAGTTCCAACTGGCTCTTCAGAAAAGACACATGCACTTGCTCCTGCAGTGCTGACAGGCATGCATTCCAGAGTCTAGAGGGGAAAAGTCACCACACTGGATGGCTGGACAAGAGATGCATAGGTTAAGAGAATTCTGAGCACCATTCTTCCCACTGTTGTATGATACTAACCAGGGGCAGCTCTGCCATCAAAAAATAGACCAAAGTATAATGTACACAAAAAAACCCAATCAAGTGTATACCTGCGAGGCATGTAGTTTTCAAATAGGAATTTTGAAGGTGTACTTTTAAAGCTTGATGTCATGTAACTTCCTAATTTCCTCTCTCAGTCTACTCATATTAAAAGTCTTGGGCAGTCACGAGGTTAATAAAATGTTTTTCTTTACATTTATAGATAATGGTACAATTAATGAGAAAGTTTGCTTTCTTATCTACTGCTTAATAATTTCTCAAGGCTTCATATGAAAACAATGGGTTTCTATAGCAAAATTATTTTAGCATTATTTTCATGCTTGGTCATTTTAAAATTCACTTATTTAGTAATTGATTTAGAGCTTGTTGATCCAGAATTCCAAGGTGAGGATAGAAGATCGAATGGAATCCCAAAGAAGTGAAACTAGACCTGAGCACCTATGTGAATTCAAGGCTCAGGTATTTTACCCTGATAGCACTAGTCTTCTGTCAGTCCAAGGTACCAAAGTAAGACTTGAGAATTTCAAAGAAGTCACCTCACAAGAGGTCTATCTTAGTTTTCTTACTGTTGCTGAGACAAATTACTTGACACTCCAAAGTTAAAGAAGAAAAGACTTAGTTTTGCTCACAATTTGTAGAAGTTTCAGTCCATAGTTGACTGGCTCCAAGGCAGAATGGCATTGCAGAGCAGAAACAGTTCATGGCAGGCAGAAGGCAGGGAGCAGTAAGCAGCCAACAGCCTTGTCTTTCCTTTGATTGATGCCACTTACACCCAAGATGGGAGTTCCATTATCCAGACTCAGAAGTATGCTTATTCCAGTCAATGGACTAATTTAGTACCACAGTCCTTAATCCAATGTCTCATGTTCTAGATCCAGCAAGCTCTGAAAAGCCCCTTCTATGAGTGTATCAGGCTTTGGGGAGCCATCTAGATACAAGTCATACCAGGGTCCCATGAGGCAAATACCAGTCATTATTGCCCAAAATATAAAAATTTATTCCAATCCTACAATTAATTAAACTTGGTAAATTAAGTAAATTATCTTACAAGTAATTTGGCAAATTAGGTAAATTAGCTTGTACATCCTCAGGCTGAAGTTTTCTTATGGAATAATGAGAGCAAAAGGTGGAGGAAAGGCAAAGGGAGGAGACAAAATTTAAGATATGTTACATTCATGTACCAACTCCCCAAGATGAGTTTATCACTAGGTATTGCAGACATATACTAATAAATATAAAAATTTAAAACTTTGAAAAAGAACAAAATCTATCTCATAATTGTTGGGAAAGTTAACATAAGTTAAAGGACCTTTTATTTAGAACTTTGTATATTTAAAATGTTAATTTTTTCCTTCCTAAAGAATTCAATTCTTACTTCACTTTTGGAGAGACTTTCATTAAGTATTTTTGAACACAAGAAAATGACTCTAAGTATAATTCTTTTCCCATTGATTCACTTGCTTTATTTTTCTACCTTTCTTAAAATGTGTTCCTTAGGAATGTTCTGAATAATTTGTTCCCATCAGGGTATAAAGATGTGTAACTACTTTTCATATTCTAATAAATTTATTTATTAAATTAAGTAGTTATTGAGGACTTCTTTACCTAAGATGATGATGATGGTGATGAGTGGAAATAAGTGGTGATAAGACCAGCTTTATGAGTATTACTTGTGAAATCTTATTCTCAGAAGCTCAATGTCTTCATCTTAAAAGTCTCTATAGTTTTTTAATAAATGATCTGTACTTAATTTCCCACCAAGAATCACATAATATACTTGGTCACAGCTATTGAAGTCAATGTATTTCCTGTATTCAGTAAATTTATAAAAGAGATATACATTTAAAATAATCAACCAGTAAAAAGCATGTGAAATGAGTTTAACAAGGAAAAAAAATCTATTTTAAAATAGAAAAAGAGGGTAAAGTGAATGAATACTGGGACATCCAAAAAGACTTATCTGAAGATATAAACTGATGCATGAAAAATGAGTGAGACTCAGGTGAATTAAGAACAAAATAAGCAGCAATTTAAAAAGCACTAAGGTAAGTAAAAGTTTGGCTCCTCCATGAAACTAATAAGTAAAGCTAAGATGAGTTTGGAGAAGGAAGTAGAAGTTAAAGATTTTTGAAGTTTAAAGTTCTATGTAGAGTTAGAAATGAGACAAAATGTGCATACCCATACATGAATCCACACTCATTAACACATGCACACACCCTCACATTTGTGAAATGAAGAGTAAATAACTTTATTTGGATCTCCTAAAGCCACTCTTAGTATTCACATGACTGGATTAGGGAGATGGGTGGAAGATAATGATATCCTCCACAAAAAAGAAATCAGGAAAAGGAGATCAGATGTTTGGAAAGAAAAAGGAACTTCTGCCCAATAATTTCAGATTTTTTTCCTAAAAAACTTGTGTGTTTCAATTTATTCTTGGGAATGCTAAGCATAGTTTTTACATTTGACTGCATGTTCTGCATGCCCTGGGAACAGGATGTACAAGCACTTCATCACTAACCCAACCACTGGAATAAGGTACTGGTTTGATTTTCATTTCTCAAGATGCTCATAGAATGCAGACAGGGTTAAGACAATGTAGATGATGGAAATAATCATTATAAGGAGAATATTAAGAAATTCATCCACACAAAAACTCAGTAGCTAGAAAGACAACATATTTACACAAAAATAGCTTCAATGAAGGCCAGTAAAATCCACACTTTTGCATAACATATAAACTTGCATAAATGTACTACCTATTAGCATATGTAAATATGGCTACTATGCATTTTAAAAAAGTTATTCACTTCCCTCAGCTTCAGTTTACTCAAAAAACAAATGAGTACAAATAACATCTTTAAGTCTTTATCTTAAGTAATATTATCACTGCCTTCTTCCTAATTTCCTTTTTTCTACTTTGTGAATAAATTATTTATCCTATCACTCAGCTCAGGAAACCTTTGTGGGCAGTCTCTGATTTCTTGCACCTGATTAGTCTGTTCCTGTTTTCCTCCATGGACTTGTGGACTTCCTTGTCTTGGAGAATCTCATGTTGCTGTTTTGAAAGGAGCTGTTCAGTTGTTTCCTTTCCACTAAGAAGAATGATTGCCCAAGTGTAAAGAGAATTTAACCTAACGAGTAACTTCAACAGTGCCCAGCGTAATTCCTAATCGATGAATATTTGAGTGAATGGGTTGGCTCATTCCATATAGCAGTGTTATGCACATTTAAACAGATCACAAATATAAAAATAGCTGGAATTGTGCAAGAAATGTGGCCAATAAGCAGGTATTGATATAAACACTTGTTAAAGTCTTTATAGTTTTGAATCCATTTAAACAGACTAAGTTCAAAGAAGCAGAGATTTAGACTATCCCATTACCAGAATGTCTGACAGGAAAGTTTTGTCATTCAGGAAAAGTGATATGATTGGTTTTATTAATTCATTGAAAATATCTTTTTTATTGATGTTATGGATTGAAAACTGGTGGTCAACTTAATGACAGCTGGATTACATCAGCATGATACTGGGTGTAGATGTTTCACCTGAGGAAGGTTACCAGCATAAATGGAGATGTGGAGAAGGAGAAGCTATTCACATTAGTTGCATTAAGGTAATGAGGTGTTGTGGGTTCTTGTATGAGTTGCTGTTTGAGCCGTTGGTTCTCCTGGAGGAGTTTTGGTCCTCACATTGAGCATTGCTTCCTAGCTACGGAGGGGAAGACATGTGCCACTTGGTCTCCAGGATGAATTTGTCACGCTGGCTTCCTGGCATGTTCTCGACTGTGCTTGTCGTTGGAGGAGTGCGGGGCCTCCATGTCACTGAGGATGGCTGTGGTGTTTTTCAGGACAGCCCTGGTATTTGTTGTGAGTGTGACTTCTTGGCTCCAGTGTAGAACCCTCATCCTACCACCACAGCTCCTTCACCCCACTGGCATAGACTTTCTGGCTTCCACCCCTGACTTTTGGGCCTTCCCAGAACATATCCGTAAAAGAGACTGGTGTGAGCCCTTCTTGTGGGCTCTGAACTTCCAGCTGGACTCATGGGAGGCATTGTTGTGGTACTGGATCTTCATTTGGACTCATGTGGGACATTGCTGTGGGATTCAGGCTCTTGGCTAAATATTCTATGTCTTTGGTGTTGTGAACAGATTTCCTGCATTTTCTTGTATTAACTATGGGTGACCATCATAAAATAATATGATAAACTCCATGTCCTTATTCTAATTGTTCTCTGTATGACCCATGACTACAACAATTGATTTCATTGACTTTTATAAACACATTTTTAGAAGACATGAGTATTTATTAGGCTCTCTGAAAACAGATAAAAGCCATGGTTTCACTGACATTTTTGCTGTTGTTTTGACATGGCAAGTGGGTTCATTTTTGTGTTAGGACTCCATTTAAGTTTATAGTTAACCTTTGGAAGAACTCCTCAAAATTCCCTCCAACATAGCCATAGAATGTACAAGCAAGGGACAAATGGTTACATTAAAACAACAGACATGATCCCTGCCCACATCCTGTTTGATTAATGACCCAGATATTTGAGGCACTCCTGTAAAATTCCAAAGGAAGTAAGACAGTAAGGTTGCTATGCTTACTGAGGAATTTGTAAATATATAAAAAAACACCTAAGAACAAAGCCTTAGGGTTGGTGCCTTACCTGATTGCCATCTACCAGCTAATAAAGCTTTCTTGTACCTGTTCTTGGCCTCTGTGAATGTTTCTCTCAATTCTGTCATAACATTTGGACGCCCCAGTGAGATCCTCACCGGAAAGGTCCTTGTTTGAGGAAGCCCTTTGCCTCTTTTTTTTTTTATTTAAAGAGAAAAAAAACTTATACAGCATAGAGATAATACAGAATTTCAAAAAAAAAGATAGTAAGAAATCACTAGGTGATAAATTACATATTGTCCTCTTAGAAATAGTTGTTCAAGTTACAAAATTAAAGCATACATAGTACATACTCAAACAGTGAGAGTGTAAACAGCTATGCATACATGAGTCTCTACATGTATTTCTATCCTTTCTGTATTGGAGGGAAAAACAAAACATAGCAAGACAAAACAAATTCCTATAAAAACATGAAACCAAAAAGTCATATAAAACCATAGTACAAGGTGATCTACAATGATTACTGTGTTGTTTCTTATTATCTTCAATAGAATTATCTATATCATCAGGCATAATTGAATATAGCAGTATGATTGAATATAGCAGTACATAGCAATATTAGTAAATATAAAACATTGTAGACAGAATAAAACTTCAAAGGCAGGTAATAATTAAACCAGAGTGACTACTCTAGTGAATCTTGTCATCTTAAGTACAGTTGCCTATACACTCAGACTTGATACTATCAATCATAACAGCTTTGAATAAAATCTATCAATACAAAACAGTGATCTAACAAACTAGATTTGATTATGATCAGTCATGGTAAAACAGTGTAGGTTATACAGAGCTTTAGATTAAGTTAATGGGAAATTAAGAATGATTACTGTACTATATCCTGTTATTTTCAGGATAACTGTCTGTGACCTCAAATCTAGTACAGGTAGAATGACTGGAACAGAATATAATACATCTAAGCAGAGTGGTGTGAGTAATGTGAGTTTAAAATCCTGGTGCAGTATTAACAATGTAGTATATCAAGGCCATTTATGTTAGAGATTCTAGGTATCCTCCTCTGTCTCATTTCTGCTATGCTATTTTTCTGCCTTTGTTTGTCTACATTTCTCCTTCATTCTACTTCCTGCCCCACCCATTGAGGCCTTTCTGCCACTGTTCCTAAAATCCTGGTATTTTTTTTCTCTCTCTAGAATGTCCTTCAGTATTCTCTGTAGGGTTGGATTGGTGGCCACAAACTTCCCCAGTTCCTCTTTGTCATGGAAGCATCTTGTTTCTCCATTAATTTGTAGTGACAGTTTTGCAGTGTACATCTATCTGGGCTGGAGGTTATTTTCTTTCAGGGCTTGGAATACTTTCCTCCAAGCTTTTCTTGATCTGATGGTCTGTGTAGGAAGTCTGCTGTGATCTTGATGGGCTTACTTTTATAGGTAATCTGTTTCTTTTTTTCTCTGATGGCTTTTAATATTCTGTTCTTATGTTGAATTTCTGGTATCTTGGATATTATATGTCTGGGTATAGCTCTGTTTTGGTTGTAGGTGGTTGAAGCTCTGTATGCCTCACATAACTGAATGTCATTTTCTTTTCCCATGCTTGGGAAGTTTTCCTTAATTATTTCCATGAATAGCCTTTGTAATTCACCTGTTTGTATTCCTCCTTCTTTGTTCACATTTCTTATTCTTAAATTATAGATTCTCTTGTCATCTTCTAGCCTTTGTATTGTTACTGCCTGTTTCCTTGTTATTTTTAAGAGATCTTTCCTTTCATGATCACACATTACAAACATCTTCAAGTTTTGATAGGCTATCCTTAGTTTCTTTTAAGGAGTTTTGCCAGCTTTCAATGTAGTTTTTAATTTTCTGGTAATCTCTTTTAATCTGCTTCATGTATCCTATATTTTCTTTATCAAATGGTTTTCTCCTTTTTTTGTTTCCCTCCCTTATTCCATCTACGTCTTCCTGAGAGACACTTAGCATTTCTTTTATTACTCTACTCATATCTTGCTTTACCTGATTTAATATTTCAGTTTTGAGCTCATCTACAAGGTCCCAAAGATATCTCTTAATGTCTATTTAAGCCATGTCTGATGTTGCATGTTTTCTGCCCTCAGTCTCCCTTGTTTTTCCCTCTCCTGGATCAGTGCTCTCAGGGTTCTGGGCTGGGGGCCTCCTTTTGCCTGTCTCTCTTGTCATGGTCCCAGCCTCCTCCAACCAAGAAGGTGGAGGTCCCAGCCCCCTTTCCTGTAGGCCTTGGTTCCTCTGAAACATACTGGCGAGGTACCTCTTCCCTCTCCTGCCTGCTCTTGTCACTGAGGTGTAAGCAGGGGCTGCATATGCCAGCCCCTCCCCACCAGGCCAACCAAATTTCAGGGGCATCCATCAGGTTAGTGCGTACTAGGTACAAGGAATCTATTTGGATGGCTCATTGGGTCCTGGCCAGGGGCATGACCCAGTCTAAGGAAATCCCATGAATCTTTTCTGGGGATGCAGCAATAACTGAAGTCACTGTTGCTCCCAGTTCACGCTTCTCCTGTCCGATTCCAACAGGTTGCCCATTTGGTCATGCCCTTCCCGTGGGGGAGGTCTCATTCCCAGCTCTAACCATGGATTAATGAAGGTCCCTTTGCCAGCTCCGCTCCCTGTTGGGCTCACCAACCCCCGACTTCAGCATGGCTGTGGCTCCTGTGAGTGGCGGTGAAAATGAGTTTGGGTGGCTCTGCCAGCTGGCACAAATTTGCGAATTCAGGCCAGGGCAAACTTGGCAGGTGGCAGTGAAAATGCTGTGTCTGGTAATTTTAGCTGTTCCAATTAAAGCCCCAAGACTGCGTTTGATGAGCTTTTTTTACGTTTTAATTTCTTCCTGTGTCAAGCGGATCCATCTCCCTCTGTTCGGATCTCTCCGGGATGTTTTATTCTGGCATATGAATTGTTTCTCCTGTGAGGTTTTGTATTTTGTTGCTCACTGATCAGCCATCTTTAGCTCCTCCCCCTGTGCCTCATCACCTTGGTGGTCAATCTTCAGGTGGCAGGGTACACTGGCTGATTTCAGCTGGCCTCCCAGAATGAACACAGAGCAAGATGCCATGGCTGTGAGATAGAATAACCAGAGCCCTGCCTCCCAACCTAGGTAGGCATTTGGAATTTTGGCTAAGTTTTTTTTTTTTTTTTTCATTTTTGGGCTCATCCAGGGAGTTCTTTGGATTAACATTTTGTTAAATTTGTGTGAGTCCTTCCACTGGATGCAGTGGTCAACTTGTCTCAGTGTGGCTGAGCATTTGTTCAGAGTCTGCTTCAGAATTAATTCTAGATTAGTCATTCAGGAATGGTAAACACCATCCAGGACTGTTCATTTTTTTGATATTTGTGTTATTCCTCAAATGTGCCCATGATTTCATGTCACAGTCAAATCCATCACGTGACTTGGAGGGCTAGGGGCCACCTTACCCTTGCCTTTCTTGCCTCTTGCAATTCTGCACTTGGAGACTCTGGAGGATCTGGCACATCCGACATGTCATTGTGAGAATAACCATCTTCTCAGAATTTGTTAGCCTTGGATGCTTTTTTTTTGCACTGCTGATTGAGTGGGGAATGGAAGACTTCAGGGTAGGCTGTGGGTATTTTTATTTTAAATAGGCTGTTATGTGTTTATCTGGCAATAACTCAACTATTTTGGAATGTATGATTAAGAATTTTGAAAACAAAATCAAAGAGGCTCTGTGCTTTATGTGGATTGTGATGCTCATCAGAGGGGATGCTCAATCCCCAGGTAACCATAGGGTGTGTAATGTTGTCACCTGCAAACATGGGCACCCAGATCAGTTTCTATATAAAGTCTCTTGGCTGTGTGCAGTTTGGATGTTACCCCAGGAGCTTAGGATATGTGCTTGCAGATTTCCTGATTGAGTTCTGGTGATAAAAGACAGGTTCAAACAAAAAACCCCTGTGCTGCCCTCAGCTTCTAAGGAGGATGATTCTATACCACCTCCACCCTATCCTGTTTCATGTCCTCCTTGCTGCCCCCACTGACAACCCTCTTCAGAGCCCATGGCAGATTCTACCTTACCAAATGAGGAAGTGACTTCCTCAGACTTAGTACTTGTTCTGTCCCTTTAATAGATGGCCATGCCAGGGGAGGAGGAAATGTTCTATCTCTCTTGGTTTATATTTGTTTTAGTACTAGTGACTTGTATAATTGGGAGACTCAAAATCCCCCTTTTCAGAGCAGCCTCAGGATTTGATTACCTTGCTGGAGTCAGTATTTAAAATTTACCACTTCCAACTGGGATGATGGTAAGCAGCTGATTTTAAACCTGTTTTCCTCAGAGGAAGGGAGAAAAACCCTAGAAAACAGCAGAGGATCAAGTGGGGTCAGACATTGAGGGAAACTAAACAGGAGAGAACAGAGGCAGTGGCTCACGTTATGTCCCAGCAGTCACCTAATTGGGACCCAAACATCGAGGTGGGAGTTGAGAAATTAGAAGCACACCATAAAGCCTAAAAAGGGCACTTTATGCCTGCCCACTGCCCTACAATTTAAATAAGCTGGTGGAGGTATGTCAAGGAACAAATAAATGCCCTACTACATTCTTCATGTGCCTGCTAGAAGGTTACTGAATGCACACTCTGTTTGATCCACAGGCACCTGAGAATGTTCACATTGATAATATGGCCTTTGTGATCCAGTCAGCCCCTGATATAAACTGTGAGTTACAGAAATTGGATGGGTTTTCAGGAGTGACTATGACTTGCTTGATTGAGGAAGCCCGGACAGTGTATCAAAATAGAGAGAAAAAGAGTCACAACTTCAGAAGGAGAAAGCGAAAGTGTTAGTGATAACTTTTATGAGGCAGCCCAGTCAAAAACTAGAGGAAAGAAAGTGAGAGACATGCCACCTCAGTCTGGAGGATGTCACCCTCCTTCAGATCCAGACCAACATGCCTATTGTAAGGAAAAGTGACATTTCAAGCAGGAATTTCCAGTCCAAAGCTACTGCAGAGAGAGAGAGAAAAGGAAGTGCTTGTGATGAATTCAGGGGAAGTTTCAGAATTCCAGGTACCTGTGTCCCTGTCTCTCGGCCCCAGGGAACCCATGTTGACTATACTGTGTGTGAAACCTATTAGGTTCCTAACTGTCCCTTCCCCTTCCTGGGATGAAATCTTCTTGACAAGCTTTGAGCCCAAATTTCTTTTACCCCAAGAAAAATTATTTTGACTACCAAAGAAGAGTCCCCACTGGAAGCTTACATTCTAGCTGTTACTTTTCCTATGTAAAAAGAATATTTTCCTCATATTTAGGAAAACTGGCATCATAATACCCTGTTTTCACCTTTTGGAGTCAACATTTTCCAGAGCCTGGGGGAAGAACAAACCCTCCCAGATTTAGCAGTTTATGTCCCCCCACTGGAAGTGGAACTAGTGGAACATGTGAAGCCATCTGCTTGAAGCAACATCCAATGACCATGGAGTCTCAAAATGAGACAGCAACACTGACACAGCAACACTGAAGGTGTCAGTCCCCATGCCAGTATGTGAACCTGGAATAAACAAGAATAGACTGGTCCAGGACTTGCACACTACAAACACTTGCAAGCTTTAACCAAACACTCTACTGTCCCAAACCATTAAACATTGCTCAGCTTTCTTCTACCTGCTTAAACTTGGCATACTGTGTTAGATTTGAAGGAGGCTTTTATTGTATTCCTTTTTTTTTCATTTTTTTATTTAAAGAGAAAAAAAACAGGAAAAAGGTAGAAATATTACAGAATTTAAAGAAAAGAAGATAAATAGTAAGAAATCACTAGTTGATACATTACACATTGTTCTTTTAGAAATAGTTATTCAAGTTACAGGATTAAAGCACACAAAGTAGGCACTAAAGCAGTGAGAGTGCAAACAGATCTGTTCAACAATCCAACAAGAACCTAGAAATATGGTCATCAATCCCACACATCTAAACATACATGCAGTTATATCTTTTATAGCGCTTCCTATTTTCTCTTTTTTTTACAATAACAATTATACATTTTTACAATTTTATTTAAAGAGAAGAAAAAAGAAAAAAAACAAAAAAGGGTAGCAATAATACAGTATTCTAAAAGAAAGAAAGATAAAGGAGAATGAGAAAAAGCCCTACTAAGAAATCAGTAATTTGTAAATTATGTATTGTCATCTTGGATGTAGTTGTTCAAGTTACACAGTTAAAGGGTATGTAGTAAATATTCAAACAGTCAGACTACAAACAGTTCTGCTCAAAGATCCAACAAAGATTCAGCAATATGGTCATCTATTTTACACACTCAAACTTACATGCAGTTATATCCCTTAGAGCACTTTCTTTTCCTCTCTCTTTTACAGTAGCAATTAA
>PVLA01006829.1:38331-116120 GCA_004027455.1 Hydrochoerus hydrochaeris
GAGGATAGTCTCAAGTTGTCTCCATTTACCTATGAAGGCCTCAAGATCATCCTTTTTTATAGCTGAGTAATATTCCATTGTATAAAAATGCCACATCTTTTTCATCCACTCTGCAGTTGATGGGCATCTTGGTTGTTTCCAGGATTTAGCTATCACAAATTGTGCAGCTATGAACATGGGTGCACATATATCACTGTGAGATGAACTTTTCAGTTCTTTGGGAAAAATGCTCAGGAGGGGGATAGCTGGATTGAATGGGGCTTCCAATCCTAGTCTTCTGAGAATTCTCCATATGGATTTCCATAATGGTTGCACCAGTCTCCATTCCCAACAACAGTGGAGCAGTGTTCCTTTTTCCCCGCAGCCTCGCCAATATTTGTTATCAGTTGATTTCTTGATGGCAGCTATTCTTTCCGGAGTAAGGTGGAATCTCAATGCTATTTTAATTTGCATTTCTCGAATGGCCAATGATGGCAAACATTTCTTCATGTATTTATTTGCCATTTGTGGATGCCCATTTTTGGAGAGGGTCTTTGAATTTGGGGGGGTTGATGTTTTTCAGTTCTTTATATATTCTGAACACAAGTCCTTTGTCTGAGGGGTTGCTGGTTAAAATTTTTCCCCACTCTGTTGGTTTTCTTTTCACTCTGTTGGTGATTTCCTTTGAAGTGCAGAAACTTTTCAATAATGTGAGATCCCATTTGTTGATTCTTTGAAGTGTTTCCCATGCAGTTTTCATTTTGTTCATGAATTCTCTGCCTACCCCTATGTCTCCAAGACTTCTACCTACCTTGTCTTCCAGTAGATTTAGTGTTTCTGGTTTAATATTGAGGTCTTTGATCCATTTAGACTTTAGTTTTGTGCATGGTGATATGCATGGATCTAGTTTAAGTCTTCAGCATGTAGAGAGCCAGTTTTTCCATCACCATTTATTAAAGAGACTATCCTTCTTCCAGTGAACATATTTAGCCCCTTTGTCAAATATCAGGTGGCTGAGTGTCTTTGTAGTTGTGATTGCATCTTCTAATCTGTTCCATTGATCCTCAGGTCTATTTCTTTGCCAGTACCAAGCTGATTTGATCACTGTGGCTTTATAGTACTGTTTCAAGTCAGGAATTGAGATGCTTCCTGCCTTGCTTTTGTTGCCTAGAATTGCCTTTGCTATTCTAGGTTTCTTCTGTTTCTAAATGAATTTTAGGAGTGTTTTCTCTAGATCTGTGAGGTATGTCATTGGTATTTTGATTGGGATTGCATTAAATCTGTATAACAGTTTTGGGAGTATAGCCATTTTCACAATGTTGGTTCTTCCTAACCAAGAGCAATATCCTCTTCAATCTCCTTTTATAGCATAGTATAATTTTCAGCATATAGGTCTTTTACATTTTTAGCTAGGTTGATTCCTAAGTATTTCATTTTTTTAGATGTTATTGTAAAGGGCGATATTTCCATAATTTCTGTCTCAGTGAGTTTTTTGTTTGTGTACTGGAATGCTATTGATTTTTGAGTATTGACTTTGTATCCAGCCACACTACTGAACTTGTTTATTACCTCTAGCAGTCTTTTAATGGAGTTTTTAGGGTCTTCTCTATAGAGTATCATGTCATCTGCAAATAGTGATAATTTAACTTCTTCCTTTCCTATCTTTGCTTCTTTTATTTCTCTCTCTTGTCTGATTGCCCTGGCTAGTGTTTCCAGAACTATGTTGAAAAGGAGAGGTGAGAGTGGACATCCTTGTGTTGTTCCTGATTTTAAAGTGAAAGCTTTCAGTTTTTGTCCATTTAGTATAATGTTGGCTGTTGTTTTGTCATAGATGGCCTTTATAAGGTTGAGGTAGACGCCGTGTATTCCGAATTTCTGAAGGGTTGTATTCCTTTTTCTGTGGAGTCCCAAGAGTTATTGGCTTTCAAAAGGGACAAACCTCAGGGGACACAAAAATGTCAATGTACCTGGACAAGATTCCATTGGGGATTTAAGAACTCCCCAACAATTTTGGGGAAGACTTGTCTAAAGACACTACTAAGCCTTTTCAGCAATTTGTCCATGAAAAAGGAAGGTACTGCTTGGGGTGTCCTGACTCAAAATTTGGGTCTTTGGAAATGCCCAGTAGCCTATCTAATTAGATCCTGTGGCAGCTGGATGACCTCATTGCTTGTGCTCCACCAGTGCCACTGCCAGATAGTAAAAGAAGCAGATAAACTGACTCTAGGACAAAACCTAAATGTGTTTGTCCCTCATACAGTAGTGACCTGCTCAGAGGATGTGGCAGCAAGTGGTTATTTGGAAGTAGACTGGCTCAGTATCAAGGAACATTTTTAGAAGACCCCAGAATAGCTATTAAAACTATACAGGCTCTTAACCCTGCCTCCCTTTTGTCCACATCCCTGGAACTGCCTGAACATGACTTCACAGAAGCAATTGACAGATCTACTCAGGTCAACTGGACCTGCAGGATGTGCCCCTCCAGAGCCCAGATGTGACTACTTTCAGACAACAGCAGCATGGGAATCGATGGGGTTAAGAGGGCAGGCATGGCTATTGTCACCTTGAACAGACTGTCAGGTCTGAGGCTTTGCCTCCTGGAATATCTGTACAGAAAGCTGAACTGATCACCATCACCTGGGCCCTGGAGGTAGAAAGAGGCAAGTGGGTTAATATTTACATTGACTCCCACTATGCACTTGCCACTCTCCATGTATATGGTGCCATTTACAAAGAAAGAGGTCTTTTGATAACAGGAGTAAAGGATATTACAAATTCCCAGGAAATATTAAGTCTACTACAGACCATTTGGCTGCTCACCCAAATAGCTATGATTCACTGCCCAAGGCCTCCGATGGGCAATTCTATGAAAGCTCAGGTAAACCAAGTGACTGACCTGGCAACAGAAAAGGCCACCGCTAGAGAGCTAAATCCTAAAGCCTGTGTTTTAGTGGCCCCACTTCTAAAACTGCCTCAGTGCTCAGAGACAGAACTAAAATGGGCTGGATCAGAAGGAGCCACAGACCAAAATGGATGGTAATTTCTGCAAAGAAGAAAAGTATTTCTCTCTGAGGGCCTGGGACATTTAGTGACACAGGACTTACACAACCACATCCATTTTGAAAACACTTCTACAGTGGAATTTTTTAGCTGCCATTTCTCTGTTCTCAGACTCTGCACTTTGTGTGCTTCAGTGATTGCAATGTGCACAACCTGCAGCCACAAAAAACCTGGCTTTTGACCTCAACAGCAACCAGATGTCCAAAGGAAGGCAATTTACCATTTGAAGATGTTGAGATAGACTTTACTGAAATCAAACCCACTAGTGGGAACAAGAAGTATTTGCAGGTTTTGATCCGCACCTACTCAGTTACTGGCTGTGTTCTGTGGATTCATCATCAGTCCCACATGAAAAGTGGACACATAAACTCCCAACGACCCAGTCATCCACACCAGAGACTCCTTCACCTTGATGCTCCAAAAGACTCCAACAGAAAGTTGCTGCGATGAAACCAACAATAGGACTATGGTTATGACCTATTTCCTGTCTGGGATTCTTCTGGAGCTGGTCTTTGCCAAATTGATGTGCCGCTTTGCTGTGACTCAAATTTCCTCATGTCACAGTGCTCACAGACAATAGTTTGCCTTGAGTCTCAGGGACTTGAACTTTTTATCAGTGCTAAAACTGTTAATACTTTGGTGACTCTTATAAAAGCACTAAATGAACTTTACATAAAGAGATGGACATGAGATTTTGGGGGGCCAGGGATAAAAAGTTATGGTGAGGAATTCTCCAAAAGCTTCCTGTGTTGGGAAGACGATTAATAATGGGGGCCCTGTCTGTATTCACCAGTGGATTAACCACCTAATACTTTCATAACTGACTGTATTGTTTGGAGGTCAGGCCTGATCAGAAGAGGTGGGTCACTGTGGGAATGATCTCAAAGGGAGTTTCCTCTCCCCACATCCTCCCTGTTCCCTCTGCTTCCCAACCTCCATAGAGTAGGCAGTCTTATCCAGCCAGGTCTTTTTCGCCATGCCATTTTTGCCTTCGAGCTGGCTGACCATAGGCTATAATCATTAGCCTCCACCAGATGGAGAACTATATGTGTCCTAAGTAGGGAAAACATGTCCTTGAGGGGGAAATTATATGCCAAAAGTGTTGGTTTTGCTTGAGATCTCCATTTTAGTTTGTAGTTAATCTTTGGACGAACTCACTCCACAAAACACTGTCCTAGTTAGCCATAAAACCCACAAGGGAGGAACAAATGGTTACTTCAAACAACAGACATGCTGACCCCTGACCACAGCCTGTTTGATTAATGACCCAGATGTTTGAGGAAGATCTTATCGCACTCCTGTAAACTTCCAAGGGAAGTAAAATTGTGAGGTTGCTATGGTTACTGAGGAATTTGTAAATGTATAAAAACTCCTGAGAATAAAGCCTTGGATTGGTGCCTTAGCCGATTGCTGACCATCATCCATCCACTGGCTAATAAAGTTTGCTTGTATCTGTTTTCATTCTCTGTGATTCTTTCTTGCAATTCAGCCATAACAGTCTGAATTATTGTGACACGTGTCTCTAATTGTAGCCAAAGCTATTATCTATTTTAATCATTTGTTTTATAAATACAAAGTAAAAAAGTGTATTTTAGGTGATTCCATTATAGAAAGAAGAATATATTCTCATTATACTTACATCAATCACTAGGAATATGACCATAAGCAAGTATGTGACTGCAAAATATTGTTACTACAGTGGGAAGTTTTCATATAGATTTTCTCTGTCCTCTCTTCTACTTTCTCTTTTAATTTTAGTAGGAACATTGCAAATAGAAGAAGAATGTCATTGTTAATTCTAGTGTACTAGGCTTCTGTTTCAGCAATGAAAATATATCTTGGAGCAAAACAGTTTTTTCTGCTTTTAGAAACATTTAATAATTGTGTATTTTTGATAAAAATTTAGTGTTAAAATAAATAGTAAACTCAATGAATTATTACCCCTTACTGAAATGTTTTTATAGTATCTTTCCAGGACCATTAACAAGTTACTAACAAATTTCTATTAACTCTTTTACTGACAAAGATAATGGATGAATGAATGCCATATCTGAATCACTAAATGTAAGAATCTTGCACTGCTTTGAAATGTTTACTTTGGCAAGAGGTGACTGATCACTTATTCTGTCTCAATTATACAAAGACAGTGCACTGTAAGAAAAAAATAAGTCAATATGAAAAGAAGGATCAGGACTTGATTGAAAAATAATTAAGCTGAATGCTATGTGAGGCCAGAAAACTGTTAAGAGTTGATAACAAAATTCTGTGCCATGTCTCCGTGTCTGCCAATATTTGAGGCCACAGAATCCAATGAAAAAGATGCTACAGGCTCCAATGCTTCATAGAACTCATAACAAGCATTTTTCACAAGGCCAAATCTTAGAAGTTTGTACCTCAGACTTCACATTTGCTTGTCAGGGAAGCAAAATAAGCAATTATTCTTCTACTATATGTATTTTACAGTGATTGGTCTTGTGTTTCTTCTTGAGTTCTGGATGCAATTGTTAACTCTTCCCACAAGATGAAAGCACAGTCTATATGTGGAAGGCTTGTGTACAGCTATGAATCTTCTGCTCCATTATTTAGAAGACCACTCTTGGGAAAACTTCAGAATGGCACACCCTTCAGAAATGGATCCTTTGGCCACTTTTTTTCCTTTTTCATGTTAAACTGATTCAAGGGATAGAGTGTTCCATTTCCATCCTGGGTCTCTGTGATCTGCCTTGTCAATTTTGGATAGGACACCTGCTGAATATGACAGAATTCCTGGGGCAACTTTGCTTCTAGATCTGCTAAGAAAACTAAAAGTTAACAAAAGAGATATAAAATCCTGTCTTCTCTTGGAGAACTTCCATAGCCATCTTGGAATCTTTCAGAGAGAAGATTCTATTTATTTCTGTGGAATATTCTTTGTTATGGCTTATAGCACGGATGCCCCCTAAGAGCTTCATGTGTTCACTGAGTGTTTTTGGAAGGCAATTGGATTCTGGGAGTCTTAAAGCTGCCTTGCTGTTGGGATGCAAGGTCTAGTCAGAAAAGACACATCGCTGGGGGAGTGTCTTAGAAGGGTGTATCACCCTTCCTGGTTCCTTCGTTCAATCTCTTCTTCACGTTCACATAGCTATGAGCAGCTCTCCTTTACTGTGATTTACTGCCCTGGTATCCTTCCTTGGAACCAGCTAACTATGGACTAAAATGTGTGACAAAATAAACCTCTCTTCCTTTAAATTATGGGTGTCAGGTAGTGGTTCAAGAGATAAAAAAGTGACTAAGACGTACTTTAAATAGCTCTTTCCTAGGTGAGGAAATAAACCAAATGATGTAGCTAATATTCCCGTTCCAGAAAACTTATTGAGGAGCTATCTCTAAAGTACTGAACTACTATTTTATGCTTTTATTCTTTCTTAGACTGTCTCTTTTTGATAGACAATGCATTTGGATATAAGTCATACATTTGGATCAGAATAGCACATTTGTTGAAAAAATATTCTCTCTCTGGTTGGCCTCCTTGGGATCCATGTACTACATTCTGTCATATACCATGCTCAGTGCTCTAAAAGTACATTACGTTGAACTTGGAAGTGATACTCAGTATCATGGGTGATAAGTCATTAACAGAGAGTGGAAATAATAGCTCAGAAATTGGAAATTGAGTAATAGACCTAAAGCAAAATAATCCTAATTTGAATTCTTTGAATTTTACAAATTTTACTGTTCCCCTTCACTTTGTATTGAGTTATAATGTAGACATAGAAAATTGATCTTTTAAATTGTACAATTAAAAGTGTTTTGATGAATATAGACAGTTGTTTAACTAAAATCATATTGAAGATACTGAATATCTTCAAATCCAAAATTCTCTTGTGGCCCTTTGAAGACAGCTTTCTTTCACTCCACATTCTGAGGTATATATCATAAGTTTGACTTTGATGAAATTGAATGAGTTGGGAAATAAAACCAACATGATCAAATAGGAAATGGAACAAGGATAGAAAGGAGGAAAGGAAGTGAGGCAAAGGGAATTTAAAAAAGCAAAGAATGGGAGGGGAAAAATGAAAGCAAATCTTCTATAAATGGAGAAGGGAAGGAGGTTTAAAGTAAGGGGAGAGGAATGGGAAAAAAAGAAAAAATTAAGATTATTATGTAAAGATTAAAATTCTCTATGACAAATGTGATCATTGCACATGACAAATATTTTCTAATTAAAAAAGCAAAACAGTTTACCCTCCTTGATGACTTGAGTAGAACTCCACTGTATAAAAAATACACTAGGAGGGCTGGGGATTTAGCTCAGTGGCATAAGCACCTGCCTGGCAAGTGCGAGGTCGTGACTTCGATCCCTGGTACAAAAAAAAAAAAAAAAAAAAAAAAAAAAAAAAAAAAAAAAAAAAAAAAAAAAAAAAAAAAAAAAAAAAAAAAAAAAAAAAAAAAAAAAAACCAACAAACAAAAAAACTAGGTAAATGGATGTGCATGTGTAAATATCACACTGCTTCTGTGTCATGAGAAACTGAAAATGTAATTAAGAATCAAAATGCATAATAGATATTGTGAAACAGGTAGAAAGCCTTCATATGGGAAGGGAAAGTATAGAAAGGGGAATGGGAAAATAAGGAAAGGAAAAATGCAAAAATAAAGAAAAAAATGAAAACAAAGCTTTTGTAAGTAAGGAGAAGAGAGATTGAAGGAAGGCTAGGGGAAGGGGAAAAGCGACTATATATTATGTACAGGTCCAAATTCCCTAAGAGGCATGTAATTATGAATATTTAAAATATATCAATAAACTTAATTAAAAATTTAAAACAGAAAAAAGGAATCAGTTTATTAAAAAAAATGAATCATCTTCCTGTTGACTCTGTCTCTTAGTCCTGATGATTATGCTTTCCTTGTAGTGCTCTAATATATGTAAAAATATGCATTGCTACTCTAAACAAAGACATGATGAGTCAGGATGTACAATAACGTTATCGATTCTTTTAAGTTGTTGCTATGTAATGTATTTTACAAATTAATAGCACCTACTACCACATGCTAAGCCAGCTGCCACAAACCAATAAAGATCAAGCTGAGAATATTGAATAAAACAATTAAGCTGCAGAAATATACAAGGACAGCACTGCTAAATGCTTATGATTCTGGCACTCACTCACTGAGCTGCAGCTATTTTCGTTGTTCACAAATGTTTGCTACACAGTGATTTTTAAATTATTCCAAATGTTTAATCATTCTTTTTGCTTATAGGGAAATATATGAGGAGATTTTTTTTTCTATTTTTAAAATTGATACCTAGTCTTAATATACTCTCTTTATAGCATACTTCCATGTATAATACAAGCCTGGTTTAGGAGACTTTATCTTCTTGTTTAACTTGTACATGTTGTTACCATAATATTTGGTCTATTTTCAAAACTATTTGCTTTGATATCAATAGTCTTTACTATTGTGTGAATTCCTAGTATACAATGTTTTTTTTTCAATTTTGACTGTTTATGAAAAATGTTTGAGTTGTTGTTCAGTGAAATTCAATATGAGAGTTGGAAGATGAGGATTGATATAGAGATAGATTATCACTAGAAAATCTCTAAAAATATCAAAATGGTATACAAAAACTGTCTTCTGATCTCAGCTTCATTTGAGAAGTGAATAATTCTTGGTTATATAAATATGGCCAAATGAGTGTTAATTATCTTTCCAAATAGATGTTAACATTTAGGAAAAAAGTTACATTTTGTGATATACTGCTTTACGTTAATTAGACAATTTCCAAAACCAAGTTTTTAAAAAGAAATCTTACAGTTTTCTTTCTTTTTTCTTGATGGGAAGGTACTGGAGATTGAACACAGGGCTTTGTACATGCTGGGACAGGCAGTTGTTCTAACATTGAGCTACACTGAGCTCAACAGCATTGGTTTTATCTGAAAACTGAATTTAATGATAGAACTAATGTAAGAAAAAATGTGAACACAACACATTTATATACAGAATGAAGGGAGATGTTATCTTATTATTAGAAACAGACTAGGCTATGGAGTCTCACAGATCTGGAGTGTAGCACATACATTGGAGCATTTGGTTTCAAAACCCTGATTCTACAACCTGAAGTCAGTAAACCAATACCTTTGTGAGGTTGATGACAATAATTTTCAGATGTTTGGACATATGAATAAATATCAATGATGAAAATAATCTCTAATATATTTATGATCTGATACTTAGAGGCTAACTAGTGTCTTGTACACATGATCTGCTTTAATCTTGCAACAGTCCCCTGAACCATGTGAAAGAATTTTTTTCTGAAAAAGACCTAAAGTTTTAGAATTGTCCAGTTACTTACTTGGATTTGAATAGACAATAAGTGACAAAATAAGGATAAGACCTCAGGGCTGTGTGACTTCCTAATTCATAACTGTAAAATGTCATGTGAGTAAATTCCATTGTAGACTCAATAAATTATGATCAATTTAATAATTTTCATACATTTGCAACTGTCAAGCAAGAGAAAAGCACATTCTTATGTTTCTAACCATTGCAAGATACTACATTTATTTAAGTAAGTTGTTTGAGTATAAATTTACCATCTTATATGAATTTTCCTTATTGGTTGATGACATTTGTGAAGAATGGTGTCATTGTAAAGTGTTCAACTAAACTAAGATACTGTAATAATCTAGCTTGATGCTATGTAAAATATCTCACCCTTAGTGAATCTATTGACTCTAAGTCCCAAATCTTAAAACAAACCCCACTTATAATGAGATTTGTAATTCATACTTAGGTCTGTTTCTATTTGGTTGTTTTTAGCAAGAAAACTCTTACCCTACCTTTCAACTGTATTTTATATAGAAAAAAATATAAGCCATTTTTGTTTATAGCATTTACAGTTATGATGGCACTTACCTGATTATTCAGGATAGACTGACCTAAAGTTGGTCAAAGTCCAATGAGTTATTAAAAACTGAGCAATGATTGGTGGCGGCAAGAAAAAGTATAATTTATACTTGACACCAGAATTATAAATGCAATTGTATTGACTTAACGTAATTTACTAAATCCCCAAAAAGTTGTTGAAATATATGATTTAGGATAAATAAGCCTAAAAAGATTTGCTAGCATATCAACTGGATGACCCTCAGAGAAATTATGGAGAGAATGAAAGAAATTTGCATTTTCAAATAGTATTTCAAAAATTCTGGTCAGTTTAAGAATCCAAGAAGAGAAGAACTACCAAACAATTTGTACCACAACATCACAATTTTACTGATTGAACTGAGGTCCAAAGACTGCATAAACACAGAGCGCAGGATTAAGAGAGAAGATATATTAGTTTAATTTAATGACTTAGCAAAAATAATTACTTGGAGCAAATGACTTCACTTTTCTACCTACTACTGTCCATTATGAAAAAAATGGAAATAATGAGATCATTTTTAAATTCCTATTTCACTAACAAAACTGAAATGCTCTGAACTCTAGTAAATACTTGAAAGAAATTTCCACATCTTGTTTCAGAAAATGTAGTTGCAGTGCACAGGTTAGAAATGGGCTCAAAGTTCAAAAGATAAAGTTTAATAAGAATTGTTGAAAAACTTATGGACAATTTTCTGGTACATTGTTTACCCAAAGGTATTGCACATAATGGGACATCTTTTTAATGACAAGAAAGAGAGAATTAATGCAGACTTAACTGAATATATGAATAAAGAATTAAACCAGTTCATTATCATATAATCTGGTTCAGACTGGTCATTCCCAAAGCATTCAATGGAAAGAAAGAAAGAGGAGCATTTGGATGTCACTGTAATTCACTCTAGGTGACATTATAGTCATGTAAGCTAGATATTGTTTTTCCATTTTATACATAAAAATGGTAAGAGGGATTCAGCTATATTTAAATAACAAATAAATTCTAGATACTTAGCATTTATGAAGTCAAATTCAGAGGGGTTTTCCAAAAGGTATGCTGTGATATATATCACTGTTTGCATTATCTTTTAAATATTTAAGAATCTTCCTGGAACATTCTAACCACATTCCGATTCAGTAGTCCCTTGGAACTAGTCAGTTCATTGAGATATGAAATCATTAGAGATATTCTATAATCTAAAGGGAATTGTAAAATAGCATTTCCTGTATTTAGTTCTCTAAATAATGTTCATTGATGAAACAGTAAATAATTCAGAGAAAATTATGTAAAAAAATATAAAAACAAAAGAACAGCAGATTGTGGTGTTATACACCTGTAATTCCAGTACTTGGGAGGCTGAGGCAGTATATATATATGACTAAATATGTAAGATGTATAAATCTATAATCCCACTCTTTAGAATATGGAAAAATTTACTACAGTTCTTTGAGTTATCAGTGCTTAGAAAAGCTTTCAAAATATTTTCTCACTTAGAAATACATTTTTTATTGTGAATTTTCTTGGGGTCATATAGACTTAATTTTAAATACTAGTTTTGATACTTTGCATATAATTAAATGTCAAAATTCTTAATTATGACTACTTTAATTACTGGCTTTATTGGTTTAGTTATCTCAATCATTTATTTGGAAATGATGGGTAAAATACCTTCAAATAAATATTAGGTTGGTTAGAAGAAGTAAAAACCTTTGATTATACTTCTAAAATGTTTGAGCATACTGAGCCATAGATTTTTCATCAGTAAAATAACAATAATACTGTGTGATTAGCAGTTGTAGAGATGAAAATGATAATAAACATGTAGAACCAAACACATAATATTCACTAATAGTTATTATTATCATAACATGAACTGGTGTTTCCCAACTAGGGATGTATATTTAAGAATCATCTGGAGCAGTGGAATACTTGCTTGGATAATACCTGATCTGTTTCAGAATCTGCGAGTACATTCAAGTTTAAGTATAGATTTTTTTTAATGCTGTACAAAAAATTATCATCATAGCTTCTGATTAGCAATAAATGGTGATCTAATTTTTAGGATCATACTATTTGTCTCTTATTCACCCTGAATTCATTCCTTTTACATTAGAGATTGTTCAGTATAATTCTGAAGAATTTATGTCCTAGTGAACTTTAGCAACATAGCTGCCAGACATGTATATAGCTAACATTAAGAGCAATTAGAGTTGCTTGAAGTTTGGCAATCCCCTTCATCTTGTGTATGAATCTGCGAAGCTCAGAACAATTTTATCTCGTCATTTTTTAAGCAATTGTTCTTACTATAAAATATACTAATTTCCAACTCATAATAAATTAAAAAAAACTAGATTGAATTTCTATTTTCAGTTTTAAAATTTATTATCTTATGCCCTTATTGTTATTTTTTACCAATATCATAAAAATTAAATTCATCTTTCATTGTTCTGATGAAATTTCTTATCTTTGTTATTAATTTCTTTTGATAAAGACTTTCATTGTGATATTTGGTTCAGAATTTTTGAGAATTTTATATTTATCACATTCATGCCTTATTAACATTCTTTTCACTTTAAATTCTTACCTTTTCTCTTCAGCTTCTGAGTTTATATGTTTTCCTGATTGTTGTAATAAATGATTTTCAATGACTTGTTTTCCATTTAATGCAGAAAATATTTGATTATGCTTTATTTCCCCATGAGTACCATATTGCTTGAGACTAGTGAGTATTTACACTGCCAATATCACTACACACTTACATCTAGCAAAATGGTGATTTTTGCAGATTGCTTTTGTCCTCATTTTTGTAATGATCAAATCTCATCCTCAAGTATGGCACTAAGACATATGATCCAGCAGATACAATGGTTCTTGAAGTGTCACTGGCAGGTAAAGATGCTGTTTGGAGTCTTTGGCGTGTCTCTGTTGGTGGAGTTTGGAACAAACCTCTGCTACCATCTTCAGACAACCACTCTCTTTTTGAAATACAGCTCTTTGCTTGCTACTGGGCCTTAGTGGCACTTGACCATGGGACACCAGGTTACCAGGTGATCTGAGCTATCTATTATGAGCTGGGCATTATCAAACCCATCAAATCATAAAGTTAGACATGCACAGCAACAGTCCTTCACTACATAGAAATGGTGCATACATGATCAAGCCAGAGCAGGTAGGGCATATATAAATTAAATGAAGGTGTTCCCCAAATGTCCATGGTTCCTATTTCTTCTCCGTTGTCTTCTATTTCCCAGCATGCAATTATGGTACACCCCATAGGGTGTACCATATGATTAGCTATCAGAAGAAGAGATGGCTAGGGCCTGGTTCATGGATGGTTCTGTATGTTGTGCAGGCATTATCTATATGTTATGCAGGCATTATCTGGAATGTAGCATTCCAGCCCATTTCTAGGCTATACCTAAAGAATAGTGAAGGGAATTCTTCACAGTGTGCAGAACTTTGGTTAGTTTACCTTATAGTACATTTTGCCCGTAGGGAAAAACAACCAGATCTGCTACTATATACTGATTTATGGGCTGTGGCCAGTGGCCTTAATATCTATGCAACTTTGAACAAGATACTCAACAGTTCTTTGTCTTAATTATTACTTCCACTATAAATTAAGGAACATAACACTTAAACTTGTAAATCACATAGTAGTTCCTATTTAAATGTCTACTCTTTTCATTAACAAGAAATAACTTTCTATGATAGCAGAGAGAAAAAGTGCCAAATGAATCATTATTTCCTTCACAATTAGTACTTTTAACTACACAGTGTTTTTCAGGTAATAAAGTAATAGCAAAAAACATTAAAAACATGCCATTTTGTATTAATTTGAAAATTTTGTCTAGGTTCTGTCACTTATAAACTCTATGACACGGAGCAATTCACTTAACCTATGAGTTAGTCTCATCTCTATAAATGATTAATGATAACATCTACTCCATAGATTAAAGTTTACAAAAAATGAACATGGTATTAAAAGCCCTGATTCCTTGAAACTCAAATACCAACATGAACAATATTAGAAACATCAGGATAAAAATTTAAAAATAGGATGTTATTATTACTATTTTAATTTTTCCCTTAATAAAAAACTGTGTATCATTTCTTTCTCTTTCATCATTCCTTTGCAAAAATAAAGTGAAGTAAAGTGATTTGCTTAGAATTAAATGAGTGGTTGGTTATAGTACAAATGGGATACTTGAATTCTTCATTTACAGTCTTCTCTAAGTTTTAATAAACGTTAGTCTGAGATAAGGTGCACTTTGGGGAATTGAAATAAACATTTCCCATAGCTGCATAAAATAACTAGGAAAAAACAAGAAGGCTATTATCTTTAGAGTCATTTGATGATATTTTGAAATAAAATCAGCTTTTAGTGGAAACTTTATGAGACATTACACATGAAATTTATTGTTTTTTTCAATACCAATAAAAGTTAATCTGACTGTATTCATTTACAATGTTTCCCATCATAATGATAAAGAAAGGGAGGCTCATAAAGCTTAAGCAACTTTCCCTCAGTACAAAGCTAGCAGTCAGTTCACATTCATGGGACTCCACATTTTAGACTTTTCCCACCACCTTGCTCTTCCAAGGGCAAAAAGAAAACCAGTTTTTCTCCTCTTAAGTCTAAAAAAATCACTTAGAAATGGTTGCTGAGTACTGCTACTTATTCTCTCAAAAAAGAAATCTGTTGGTTATAATAGTCTGAAACCCCTTTGTCAACTTAATATTTCGAATACACTGACAGATGGCTTCTGCCTGCTTTAGGCAGATGATGGTTCAGAAATAAGTAGTGTTGGGAGATTTCTTGGGAATGCTCAGGGACAGAAAAGGCAGCTGTCACAGAATATCTTAATTACAGCATTTACAAAGTTCTAATTAATGTAATGGTACTTTTATGATTATATTAATGTTATGACCATGAGGGTGTTTGTTGCTGAACTCACTTGGTAAGATAATTTGGAAGTCATTATGTATGTTAAGGCTAACAACTGTTATATGAGCTTGAAGAATTTTGGCTTTCTGGTAGAAGTAACAATTAAAATTATTTTATAGCTAAAACGTATTTTTAATTTATTTTTTTATTAGTACATATTTGCAATACATAATGATTATATGCATTGTGGGTAGTTGGTGAATTTTTTTCTTATCCCCTTCCTCAATTCTTGTCCTTCTGGCTTCTCCCTCCATCTTCTGGACTTCTTCCCATTTGCAAAGTTCTAGCTCTCAGATTCCTATAATCTATCTTTTATTTTGCTCTTCAGTTTATTTATATTCTGCCTTTGTCATATGAGAAGAACCATGTGATATTTAAGCTTGAATGTCTAATTTATTTCAAATAATGTTTTGGTTTCAAGGTGCAAATATTGTCCTACAATTGACTCAAGTTTATCTTTTTCATGACAGAGTATACTTCACTGTGTATAAATACCACATTTTCTTTCTTCTTTCATCCGTTGATGGACATATAGGCGACTTCCATGATTTAGGTTTTATGAAATGTGCTGCTATAAACATGGCTATATATGTGTGTTTCACTATAATATGTGTTTAAAGCTTTCTGGGAGATACAGAGAAAGGGAATTATTGGGTTGAATGCAATTTATAGTTTTAGTTTTTGAGGAATTTTTGTACTGGATTTCATAGTGTCCTTTTCCATATAGCCTCACCAACTTTTTTTATTCTTTAATTTTCTAATCGGAGCTATTCATTGTGGAGTAAGATGGAATCTCATTGTTATTTTAAGTTGCATGTTGAACTTCTCTTCATATATTTACTGATAATTTGTATTTCCTCTTGAAAGTTTCTATTAATTTCAATTTTCTGGTTTTGGATTGAGTCTTGTTTTGGGGTGTCTAAGTTTTTGAGCTCTTTCTACATTCTCGATATTAGTTTTTTTCCTGAGGAATAGCTATTGAGACTTTTTTTTCTCATTCTGTAGGTTGTTTTATCACTGTTGGTTGTTTCTTTTGATGTATGGAAGCTTTTAATTTTGACATGCTCTCATTTGTTGATTGTTGGGAATATTTTCTTTCAAACTGAGATTCTGTTGAGAAAGTTGCTGCCTATGCCTATGAATTCAAGAGTTTTATCTTCCAGCAGATTGTTTCCATTTCAACATTTATTTATTTGATCTATTTTGATTTTAGTTTGGTACATAATGGAATATATGAGCTTAAGTTAAATCTTCTGCATATGGATAGACAATTTCCCCAACATCATTTGTTAAAGAGGCTTAAGTAGGTTTTTGGCACTTTTGTCAGTGTTTAGATAGTTGAATGCGCCTGTTTTTTTTTTTTTTTTCTGTATCCTACATTTGGTTCCATTTTTTTGCACATCTGTTTTTGTACCAGTATCATGCTGTTTCTATCACTGTAGCTTTGGAGTATAACTTGAAATCTGAAACTGTGAAGTCTGCTCTTTGCTCTTGCTGCCTAAGGTTGCTTTGATTATTCCAGGTCTCTTCTAGTCCCATATGAATTTTAGGATTATTTTCTCTTGTTATATGAGGAATCCTACTGGTGTTTTTATTGGGACTGTATTAACTCTATATATCTGCTTTGAGACTATGGCCTTTTGACAATATTAACTCTGCTTGTTCAGGGATAGAGGATACTTTTCCATTTCTGTTGTCTTCTTTTATCTCCTTTTTCAGAGTACTGCAATTTTTGTCATGGGGGTTTCCCTCCCATGGCTAGCTCTGTTCTGAAGTATTTAATTTTTCTTGATGTTGTTGAGAATGTATTGTTTTCATAATTTCTTTCTTGATTGATTTGTATTAGTGTACAGGAGCAATATTGATTTTTGTGTTTGGTTTTTTATTCTGATACAGTATTGAATTTCTTTATTAAATCTAAGAGTCTTTGGTGAATATTTTGGGTCTTCTATGTAAAGAAGCATGTCATCTGCTAACAAAGACAAGTTATTTTCTTCTTTTTCTATACATGTCCCTTCTATTTCTTTCTCTTGCCTTGTTGCTCTGGCTAATATTTTCAAGTACTTTATTGGATAGGAATAGTGATATTGAACATTCTTGTCTTGTTCTGTACTTCAGAGGGAAAACTTTCAGTTTTTCTTCATTTAATATAAAGTTGGCAGTAGGTTTTTTGAAAATGTCTTTTATCAGATTGAGGTAAGGTCCTTCTATACATGTATGCACTCTATATTTGTATACATTTTATACAATAATAGAAGGGTTTTCTCATGAATTTATAGTGGAATTTTTCAAAACCTTTTTCTGGATCTATTGAGATAGCCATGTGATTTTTGTACTTGCTTCTTGTAATGTGATGTATTTTGTTTATTGATTTGAGTATGTTTAATCATTCCCACATACCTGAGAGGAGGCCTATATTAAAAGCACATTTTGTCAGGAAATATGAATGGAAAGTTTTAGAAATGTATATATTATACAGTTAGTACATAATTATGATAGAATATACTGGATCAGTGCCCTTAGAGTTTAGATTGTACAAGTGTTAATATACATATGCCTTGCAGTATTGGGCAAGTCATTTTTACCTGATTTTGGTTTACATTTTTTCAGTTAAATGGGGTGATATGCATATCTACCTTTCTGGATTATTAAATTAGAGAAATTTAAGTTACAGTTAAATCATATTAATGTACTTTTGTTTGTTTCATGCAAGAAACAATAAATTCTATTGTATTTGAATATTTAAGTGAATTTGAAAGTGAGATGGAAACTTTGAATTCCAAATGTGTCACTGATTCAACCAAATTAGTAACTTATGATTTTTTAAAAAAAATTTTGTACTCTCTCTTTTCTATTATTTGCAGTAGAATATATGAGATGAGCAAAAACAGTGTTGGATTGGACAGAGTTCATTTTGAATTGTGCCTCTGAGATGCAATTATGTGATAAAGGGTGTTAGTTACTTTAAATAAAAATTATTTACCTACTATCACCAGATATTTGGCATTATTGTGCAAACATGCAAAATAGCATATGTTACAGCAACTATGCATATTGTCAGACATGTTTTATCTTTCATGATTTCCCCTTTTTTATACAGATTCAATTTGCACGTTTTAGTTTATAGGTGGTAAGAGAGACCTCACTGATTTTAAACATTTAGGAATAATAAAATTGTTTAAAATTTAACTTGCAAATAAAAGATTAGTTGTGTAATTCTTTATATCATATTGTTTCTGGAAGATTTTCAACCTTGTAAGGAGAGGTCCAAGCCTAAATTACCTAGTAAACATTCAAAAATATCTGAATAAATTTTAAAATTCCACTTTGAATTTTGTATTAAAATTTATTCAACCACTTTAGCATACTGTAGAAAGCAATGCAACGTCAGCAATAAAATATTTCAACTAAATGCATGATTATTTTCGAATCATTACTAATCCTTTTTAAGATGTCAGTTGAATACATTTACCAACTATTTTGGTAAGTTCCACTATAGTAGTTTCTCCATTATCTTCTGTTATTTTATCCTTCTTACTTTTCTCCATAAACATATTGCAGTTTTAAGTTATGTTTTGGTTTTCCTTACAATAATATATATTCCCTTATCTGTTTCTTTGATATTGTGAGCTTCGGTTGTCTCTTTTCATATTGTCTAACTGGGTATCTAGTGCATAAAAGATTAAGAGGTAACCAATAACGTGGCTTGCATCTGTAATGCAATCAATTTATGCTTTTTCTACTGCCATCACATACAAATATCTTGATTAAATTTATGGGCTAAAATAAATGGCTAGGTAATTCAGGAAGACAATATCATTAATAAAAGTACTACTTGGAATCACTTAGATATATTCACTGGACAGAATGTCTAGAAGTTTAACTTTTTAATGCCATGCAATAAATTAATCTAGATTAAACAAATGCTCATATAAACAAATAAGATGATTACATTAAAGAATTAAAATTGTGTTAAATAAAACTAAAGCTAGAAAGAAATTGAAGTGGTAGATAATTGAGAGACTATTACAACATAAAAGTATAAATGGACTCAGTTCTAAATATAACAAAAACAAGTGGAGATTAATAGTTAAGGAGCAAGCTGGGGCTCAAGCAATTCATGGGTGGAAAACTGTTCAGATTGAATACCAAAATTATGAGGAATTCATGCTAAAATGATTCAACTAACTGTTCGTACTGAAGACAGGCCAGGGTGATGAGCTATCACTACTGGAGGATTCTCAAAAAAATGACTTACCAAGATTGTTACTAGATGATGCAAACTTGAGAACAAGCTCTGCAGATGAAGAATAGTTTTTAAAAAGGGCTTAGTGAAATCTAATTATAGTTTAGTTAAATAGAGAGTCTTTAGCCAGGTGTGTTTGTCCAATCTCAGCACTTGGAAGGCTGAGGCAGGAGGACTGCCTAGAGTTCAAGGCCAGCCTGGGCTACATAGTGTGTTGCAGGCCACTCTGAACTATGTATCAAGACCCTGTCTAAATATATCAAACTAAAAAACAAAAACAAAATACAGTCATTGTTACAAACAACAATGCTGAGCACAATATATAAATTTCCATTAGAAGATAGACAATATTTGAATTTGATCTCATTTTTTCAGTATTTATTGAGCATACACCACACAATATGATGAGTGTTAAGAGACATAAAAGAGAATAAAATACAAATCTGAACTCTAGAGAACTCAACATCTAGTAGAGTTCTGTAATTGAAGGTGAAAAGTTATATACTACTGTAAGTATATACAGAGTGAGAACATGTGAGGTGAAGGAGAACCATTTAGGAAAATTCAGGTAAATAAAATGAATTGAGGCATAAAGGCACAAAAAATTTGATGAGATAACAACATGTTTATTGGCATCTTTATGAGCACAAACTTCTAGATAGTGTTAATGCCAAGTTCAAAGTCTGATAAGTATGAAACAAACTTGGCAGAGAAAACTTTATGCCATGGTTTAAATAGCGGAGTTTAATGGTATTTATGAATTGGCAAGAGATGAGACTGAGAGATTAGAAAATGATGTGTGAAAGGCTCTATGCCTAAGACACATGAGATGGATTTTTAAGACAATGATAAATAATTAAAACAGTTTAAAGCAGGGTATTTTTTATGGTCAAACTTTGTTTTGTTGTTTTTTTTTTTTCATCACTCTGCTGGTGATCATAGTAAGTCAGAGATATTTTGCAGGGTCCAGGAAGGAGTTTTTGTAGCAAGTCTTAAGGCACAAGGAATGGATATGAAAGAATTAATAAAATATAAAAAATAAATGAGGTTGCTTTTGGAGCCTGCAAAGGATGTGTAAGGTTTAGATAGTTGGTAATGGGGAAAAATAGTATTTTAAGTAGAGGGACTTGTATGTGCAAAGGCACAAATTTCACTTTGCCTATAAGGGAAAGAGTAATCTATGAAATTATTGGGGTAGTTAAGTGCCAATCAGGTTCCATCATAGAAACAGGGTTCTGTTTCCTAATTAGTCTGCAATTTTTCTATTAAACCACTTTCCTGTATTCGTGGGTACCTATGATATACTTGCTTTGGTCTAATAACATTTCCTAATAAATGAGAAAATTAGAACAAGTCCTGTTACTCTGTAGTATTTTAATTACTTCATGTCAAATGTTGAAAAATTAGTTTGCATTCTAGGAGGTAATATACACTGATATCATTAAGTCAGCTTGCAGCCTCATTTGTCTCAGAGACATGGCCAAATGATTGCAGTGTACTTAACTTCCACAGAGCCAGGTGGCTTGAGGACAAATGAGGCAGAGCACCTCTGGTACCCATGCATCTTCTTTTCTTTAAAAAGGAAAACTGGAGCTTTACAGATTGTCCTCCTATGTGAAGCCACTTTCCACCTTCATCGTCTCTGTCTCTTCTGGTATGTGCTTTGAGGGACTCTAGGTGCATTTCCTGTATTTCCCAGACATCTGGCTTCTGATTGGAGTCACTCATAGGACTCATCAGTCTTTATCAGAGGACAGAAGAAGCAAAACTCTCTCTCTACCTCTTGCCTGAATCAGCCTCATACTCAGTGGCTGATTTTCACCACGATTGTTGCTCTTACAGTCTCTCCCCTTCCACGGCACTGGTGATCACTGTCTCTAGAAACAATTCCCTTTCCTTGACCACTCAAAGTCTTTTCTCTTTTTTCCTCCAGATTGGCTATTGTAAATCTTGTACAATAAATTATTTCTTCATTAAATTTTCTCCAAAACTTTTTCAGTGAAATTATGTTTCCTTCTAGGACTAAGTGAAAGAGTAATTTTCATTCATTTAAATCCTACTATGTGTTATCATGCTAGTAACTTTCATGAATATCTCAATTCTCATTGCAGAGTGTGCAAAAAATGTATCCCATGGTTACAAATGTAGAAACATAACTATATGCATATAATAGCCAGTGTCTAATAGACAGGAAGTGCTTTAAAAAACAAACCTCTCCATATTTTTTCCCTCTTCTGATGGTATTATCCTTAAATAATTCATAGTTTAGTAATACCACAAATGATATTTTAAATTGTAATTTTGTATTTTTCATTTATAGAATACAGAAATATCAGAGGTTTTAGTCCATGGTTTGCTGGCTCCAGTGCAGAAATATCATAGTTAAATTACTGGCAAAGGAAAGCTTCTCAACTTATAGCAGCCAGAGACCAAAAAGAGCAGGAAGAGCTAGTGAGAAAGATGCCCTGAGGTGATCCACCCTTCCAATTGTACCCTACCTCCTAACTGCACACTCAGTGATGAACTCACTGATGGATTAATCCACTGATGAGAAAGTGGCCCATGAACCCTCCTTTTCTGAAAGTTCCATCCTGCAACCATCAGATATCTGAGAGAAATTTTAGATCTAACCCATAAAGAGGCACTTCCGAGGTGCTGTTGTTATATTTGGATTTGTTTTAAAAAAGTTTATATGAGGACCCTCACTTTCTGAAAATTCATCATGCTATAATTTGTAATTATTTTTGATGATAATATCAAATAGTTTTCATAAGTCCTTCATGTTATGAGGAGTCCAGGACAAAGAACTTCGATGCAATAATTCATACATTTTACCAAATAAATTAGTTAGGAAAACAAAATATATAAACCAAAAGAAATGATTGCAGGGTTATGATCCTACGGGTTGTGGTGGGTAGAGAAAGTAAAATATAAAGTGAGTGTAAGCAAGAATATGAAGCCAGTATTTTTGCCCCCAATTCAACTCAAGTACTTTCTTTGTAATGTGTGTGACATGCGAGGTATGAATGACTCAACTACATTTATATTGCCAGGGGATGAAAAATTCATTTTGAATTGGAACATAGTGTCCTGAATGTTCCTCTGCCACATTATGGTAGTTCCAGGATTTGATCCTCACAGTCTAGTGAGCATCATTTATAGCTACATAATGAGACAGACTACATTAACAAATTATTTTTTAATACAGAGCAGAATAGATTTTGGATAGATTTGGTTTTATGCTTGATTAACACTAATATAAAAACTATTATTTTGATATTGCATATGTTGTGGCATTTACTCCCAATGACTCTGCTAAATTGATACATACATATCTTGATTTTCCCATCAAAAACTATATTTATTAAGCATTACATTAACTTACAATCCTATTTTTCCTCAGATGTCTCCCTTAGCAAAGTGGAATTGATATTTCTTTCTATAATGTTTCATCTTCCCTCATCCACAACATTTCTTACTCCAATCTGGAAAGGCTTAAGTCTTTGACTTTCTCTCTAGTTTGTAGACTGAATTGTTTTGATGAGGCGATTATATTTCCTGCTTTCTGGGATCCTATCCAAGTGATTGCTGCATAGCCAGTTCTCAACAAATATTTGTTGAAAGCATGGGGGATAAAAAAATCATGTACCCTAGAGATATGAGAGGTCAAGTTTCCTGAAGGAAGTTACATAGAATTTGAACTCAACACTTTCTGAGTCTAATTCCAAATTTTTCTACTAAATCACACTCTCAAATGAGCATTAAGTTTCAGTGCCTTTGTCAATTTCTGAAATTGAATAATGGAAATTGCCTCTGTATTTTAAAACTTCCCTCCTATTTTCCCTCATATCTACATTTGGATTTGCATTGAGTTTTCAGGAGCCAGCCAAAGTTCCTGCTGCCCAGGAAATAATGCACATAACCAAATGCCAGTTATATGATTTAGAACAAAGAGCTGTATTTCAGGTAATTTAAATAAAAATAAAATGTATGCCTTCCCTACAGAGCAGGCTTTGGTCAGCAGAGCACAAATCAATCTGTTTGCTCCCAACTTTAAATTTCCATAAGTCATTACATAGTTCATAATCACATTGATGTAACTAAATTGAATTTCAAGAGATTATTCTGTGTGAGAAGTGACTTTCAGCCATTTAAACTGCAGATATTCAATAGATGAAGTCTTTCAAACCTGAACTCTGTTTTACAATAAATTTGTGACCTAATTTTCTCTTAGGAAGAGATCCTAAGAGTTTCCACACTTGGTATCTTCATGTGGATAGCCACAGAGAAAAGGGAACATTAAAATGTGATAAAAATGGGTGTGGTAGCCTACTAAGTAAGCATATAGGTTCTGAGGTCATTCATTACTATATTTGAATATGAACTGTCTCACATAATGCTGCTTTTCCTCTGGATAAGTTTCCAAGCTTTCTAAGCCTCAGTGCCCATATCTATGTGATACAGTTAGTCCTGAAACTAACTGTATCACATAGATAAGAAACTACCTCACAGAGTTCTTGCAAAAGTTCAAATGTAAACATGTAAACCTATGCTTGTTCAGTGGTAGACATGTTAGCCACTGTTGTCATTATCTCATTGTTAAGGAGGAATATTAGTTCTAAACAGCACAAGTAGAACAGCTAAAGAGTTGGGAAGATTAAGATCTAGGCAAAAAAACTGTGTATCTACCTTCAACTTTTGCTACAATAATTATTTACATTTCCTTTATGCATTAAAAAATTAAAACATTTTTCTTTAAGTTGTATTTTAAAAACGTTAAAAGATAAGGACAATACAGAATTTCAAAATAAAAAAATAGGAAATTAACGCGGGTTAATATATTGCATCTTGTTATCTTCAGAGCAGTTGGTCAGATTACAAGATTTAGGCATGAAAAAATTGATCAATCAAACAGTGAAAACACATATTCTTCTTTTGCATGAACTAACTATTTAGTAGTATAGTTATCTATCTTGCATGTATATACATACACAAACATATATGTATACACATACACATCTTTCCCCTTCTTTCTTTTCTCCTTTTCAGTAGCCCAGATGTTCTTTCCTTTTGAGCACTTTATTTACCTTTCATTTTCACAATATCTATTTTAGATTTTTGATCTTATTTACTGTTTCAGTTTTTTATATTAGGGAGACAATATGATATTTACACATGCAAATCTGATTTGTTTCACTGAGGAGTATGAACATAAGTTGCATTCATTTATCTATGAAAGCCTCAAGTTTATTTTTCTTTATAGCTGAATAATACTCCATTACTTAAGAACATCATATCTATTTTATCCATTCCATGGTTGATGGGCATTTGGGTTGTTTGCAAGATATATCTATTACAAATTGTGTTGCTATAAACATGGATGAACATATATCACTATGGTATGAAGTTTTCAATTCTTCTGTGAAACTACCCAGACTGGAAATAGCTGGATTGAATGGGACCTCTAATCCTAGACTTTTCAGGAATCTTCATGCTGATTTCCACAGTGGTTGTACCACTCCATCAGCAAGAGTGGAGAAGTGCTCCTTTTTCCCCACAGCCCTGCCAACATTAGTTATTGGTTGATTTCATGATGACAGCCATTCTTTTTGGAATGAGGTGAAATCACACTATTGTTTTAATTTGCATTTCTCAAATGACCAGTAATGTTGAACATTTCTTCATGTATTTACTTGCCATTTGTATTTGTAATGAGAAGTGCATGTTCATCTCAGATGCCCATTTTTCGATTGGGTCTTTGAATTTGAGGTGCCTGATAATTCTCAATTCTTTCTATGTTGTAGATAGAAGTTCTTTGTCTGAGAGTCAGTTGGATAAATTTTTTTCCTATTCTGTGGGTTTTCTTTTCACTCTGTGATTTCATATTATATGTAAAATCTTTTTAATAAAATGAGATTCCACTTGTTGATTCTTAGAAATATTTGCCATGTGGATTTCATTTTGTTCATGAGCTCTAGATTTCTATCTACATTGTCTTCCAGTGTTTCTGTTTTCATGTTTAGATATTTGATCCATTTTGACTTTAGTTTAGCATATAGTGATAGATATGTCTAGTTTCAGTCTTCAGCATGTGGAGAGCCATTTTTTTTTTACCAGCACCATTTATTAGATAGGCTATCTTTCTTCCAGTGAATATGTTGGCCTGTTTGTCAAAGAGAAGGTGGCTGAGTGTCTTTGTATTCGTGTCTGAATCTTCTAATCTGTTCCACTCATCCTCAATTCTGTTTTTGTTTTGTTTTGTTTTTGCCAGTACCATGCTGATTTTGTCACAGTAGCTTTGTAGTGTAACTTCAAGTCAGGGATTGTAATGTCTCCTGTCTTGCCTTTGTTGCCCAGGATTGCCTTTGCTATTCCAGGCCTCTTATGGTTACATATGAACTTTAGGAGTGATTTCTCTAGATACGGGAGGTATACTAATGGTATTTTGATCTGGATTTCATTAAATTGGTGTAACAGTTTTGGTGTATGGCCATTTTCACAATGTTGATTCTTCCTATCCAAGAGCAAGGGATATGTTTCCATTTTCTGAGATCTGCTTCAGTCTGTTTTTTCAGTATACTATACTTTTTAATATATAGATCTTTTACATCCTTTGTTAAATTGATTCCTAGGTATTTCATTATTTGGATGCTATTGTGAAAGATGTTGTTTCTATAATTTACATCTCAGTGAGTTTGTTGTTTGTGTACAAGAATGCTACTGATTTTAAACTATTGACTTTGTTTCCAGCTATAGTGCTGAATTTGCTTATTGATTCTAGTAGTCCTTTGGTGGAGTTTTGAGAGTCGTCTATGTAGACTATCATGTCATCATCAAATAATAATAACTTCTTCCTTTCTTATCTTTATTCCTTTTATTTATCTCTCTTGTCTAATTGCTTTGGCTAATGTTTCCAGAACTGTTTTGAATAGGAGTAGTTGTAGTGGACATCCTTATCTTGTTCCTAATTTTAGAGTGAAGATTTCAGTTTTTGTCCATTTGCTATGATGTTAGTTTTTTGTTTGTTGTAGATGGCTTTTATCAGATTGAGGTAGATATCATCTATTCCAATTTTCTGTGGGTTTTTCTTATGAGTGAGTGTTGGCTTTATCAAAAGCTTTTTCTGAAGAAAGCAAGGACCCATCCTTCCTGGTAAGCAGCACAAGTGTGCCATGGGTATGCCAGGGAGAGACCAAGTCAGTGTTTTCCAAGATTCAGCCATGCTGGAACTTGGGGGACTAACCAAGAAAAAACGAGCCATCTTTCCTGGTAAGTGGCACAAGCGAGCCGTGGACGCACCAGGGAAAGAACACGTCTGTGTCTCTCGTGAGCCTACCTATTCACAGACTGACAATCAAATATCAGGCCCACTTTCCCCCCACCCTCCACTTTTTAGCAACTGGATGATTTCAAGGTCAGCCGGACTTTATAGCAACTAAGGTACATAAAGCAATTAAATACTTGTACTGTTTAGTTGATTATGCTGACCTGGGCCCAGAAGTCTGAGCATCTCTTGGGAGGATAACAATATGCAATATAGCATATAATGGGGGATTTCCTTCTATCTTGTTTTTGAAGGCCAATATTATTTTCACTGTTTTACTTTGTTCTGATTAATTCTTTTGCTCTATTCAATATTCTGTTTTGATTGGTTTTAGAGTGTTCTGTTTTCAATTTGATTTTGCTATAACTGATTGAATGGACAACTATTGCGTAGATAACAAGACATACTATGGTAGCTATTATCGTTATCCCAGTATCCTGCTCTGAAATTCGGTACCAATTTCACTGTATTGTCTTGATTGGATTTGTTCCATCTTGTTTTGTTGTATTTTACTGTCTTTAAAATTAAACAAAATTTAAAAAACAAAACAAAAAAGCTTTTTCTGCATTTATTGAGATGTTCATGTGATTTTTGTCTTTGGCTTTGTGGTATATTACAATTATTGATTTGCATATGTTGAACCATCCTTGCATTCCTGGAATGAATTCCTCTTGGACATGAGGTATAATTTTCTTGATAATTTGCTGCATTCTGCTTGCTAGTATTTTATTGAAAATTTTTGTATCTATGTTCATTAGGGAGATTGGCTTCTAGTTTTCCTCTTTGGTTGTATTTTTCTCTAGTTTTGCTATCAGAGTTGTACCTGTGTCCAGTACTGAGTTAGGGGGAATTGCTTCCTTCTCAATGCCATTAAAGAACTTGAGGAGTATTGGCCTTAAATAGTTTCTAAATTTCTTATAGAATTCAGCTATGTATTCATCAGGACATGGGCTTTTCTTTGTTGGTAAGTTTTTAATCACATTTTCAATTTCTGTAGCTGATATCAGGTTATTAAAAATTGTTATATCTTCTTGATTGAATTTGGAAATTCATATGTTTCTAGGAAACTTTATTCTGTGGTTTTTATCTAATGAAAATAAAGATTTTTGAAGTAGGTATTGATTATCTTCTGAATTTCCAAAGGATTGGTAGTAATTTTATATTTTCTTTCCTCTTTGCACCATTTGAGTTCTTTCTTTCCTTTTTTTGATAAGGTTGGCTAGTTGTTTGTAAATTTTGTTTATTCCTTGAAAGAACCAACTCTTTAATTCATTAATTCTTTGTATTGTTTTCTTAGTCTCAATTTTGTTAATTTTTGCTCTGATCTTTATTATTTGCTTTCTTTTATTTTACTTTAAATTAATTCCTTGTATATCTCACAACAATCTTTTGGCAGAAATAGATAATTCTGTGTTTATGATGGGACAGTTGAGGAAATAAAAGCTCTAAGACTTTAAATAAGTCTTCTAAGCCTGCTGACAAACTGTGGTTGAAATTTGAGTGTTCTAAATTTCATATAGGTGATTGTTTTAGACTGAGCTTTGTTCTGTTAGCTCTTTAAGTAAGTGAACAAGAAGTGAAGGAGTTATATTCATGGATTTATGGTAGAGATGTCACTTCAGTGATGGACCAGTAGTGAAACTAGGTAGGGATGAATGTTGGAAATACCAAATAGGACACCAAAAGGACAATGAGTGATAAAATTTTAACGATCATATACACAATACATAATTCTTCATTGAGTCAGTGTTTCAGTACAAAATTATCAAAGCAATACTATGCATGAGTGTAAGGTTATTATAATCAATGTTATAAGAAATTACAAAATAGATATGATATATAAGTTTATGTTTCGGCAGCAGTATCCTGTGACTCTTACCTAGAAGATTTTCAGAATGATAGGTCCCATGAATTGTAGATGGAAATCTGTGAACCCCTTCAGGCAGCTAAATTCTTTTTTGGCAGCAAAATGCTTCTTTATGGACTTTCTGATATACCAACACAGAATCAGAGGAACAAGTTCCATACAGCAAAAAGAAGAAAGGGAACTACCTGAAAGAAATTTCTCCTTATACTACAGATAGTAGAAGTAGTAATGGTTAAATGAAATCCCTGAAGACAAACTTTTCTCAGCAGTCAAGAATAAAGCTTGATTATCCAGTTTTTTAGATCAATCTTGAAATAAATTTCCACTAGAGACTCTGAACATCGGATTGGTGCTAATTATTATTTTCATAAAATTATTTATGTAATTATTTTCAAAGGAGGAATAATTTAACAGGATAATACCAAATTAAAATAAGCCTTCATCTTGTCATATAGGTCTTTCTTGCTCATTTTAGAGTAAAAAGGATCAAATATTTCTCATACTTAATTTAAAATACATTCCATATAGTGAAGCAATAACTTTTTTAAAATTCCTAATTTGTGAAGATTTAGAAATATGTCAAAAGAAGAAAAAGGGAAGTTTAGGAAAGCAGCAAAAAGGAAATCAAGGGAGCAGATCATAAGAGCTCATACTGGAAAGCAAGAAAACCAGTTTGTGCATTATGAAGATATTTTTTAGTACAAGTGTAACATTTATTTTAATTTGTTTGTCAACTATGCAATATAGCCTATAAATAAAAATACCTATGTTTACTAGTATCCTACTTTAAATTAGTTAGTTTTTAAGACAAAATAAATAACAGCAATTAAATTTTTCAGAAAAATATAGCTGTTGCCTTTTTGAGTAATATATGGAAAGAAAATGAAATAAAAGAAATAAATTATAAGTACCAGAATACTACAGAAGAACCTAAATCTGCATATGCCTACTGGAAGATAAATCTGATGCAAATAAGTCTGAGGGCATTTGAATAAATACAAATTAAATTTTCAAGGGACATCTTTCCGTAAAAATGAAATTAAGCCAGGTCCTAGCCAAATATTGGTTGGAAAAATGGGTTATTAGGGTTTAGGGGATATAACTGCCAGCCAAGCAAGCTGCTACAGTATTGGATAAGGGATAGACAAAATTGTAACTTTCAAGATATATTCCATTCAAACAGCTGTGGAAGTTCATGCTTCACTGTGTGTTTACTCCATGTTTGCAAGCACTAGGTTGTGATCCCCAGTTCCAAAAGCCAAAAACAAAAAACCCAAAACACTGTGAGTTTACTAATCAATTGATTTCATGACAAGAGTGAAGAATGGGAGTATATGCCCACATATGAACATGACCCTGTGCATGCTTTGTAACTGTTGAGTCTGTTGAAAGTTTAGTTCACCTGTAATATGTATTTTACCTAAGATGTTTATACTGAAATCTCATTTTTGGAAAAACTTTCAGCTTTGAATTTGACTATATCAATACAGAAACCAGGAATATTCAATACCTCTATGGCCAATGATTTAATTCTAAATAGAACAGATTAATTCTGAATTATTAATATGTATTTGAAGTAAGAAGAAACAGACAAGGACCTGCGTGAACTGTCCCCCAAATTTGAGATGCTTTGGTAGTTTGCCAGGCAAGGTTAACAGTTTAGTTCATAACTATATTATAGACTTCTTCATATTGTTTGATATTTGTGTATATTTTCTGTGAATTACCAAGAGTAGCAATTAAGAAAGAAGATGTGAGGTTGAGCAGTTTGGATGTCTATCTGGATTTTACTTCTGGCTAGCTAATGAGACTTTTGGTAAATTTCTTAATGTCTCTATACCTCAAATTCTAATGAGAACAATGAAATTAATTACCTCAGGGTTTCAAGAGGTTAAAGGATAATAAAATTTAAATGTTTAAGATAGTTTTTAGCCTATTAACAATTTAGTAATTTTATGTTATGTTTGTAATAATGTAGTAACATTACCATTGTTTATTAGTAGTTCATATAAAAATATATTTTTAACTTTGAAAGGCTTTGTAGCTTTGAACATTTCAAGGTCCTTTGCAAATACTTCTCATTCACTAACCTTCGATCCTCTGTTAAAATAAGGATGCTCTATGTATGAAAACTTTTTCATTGTTGAAAGTGTATCCCAAGAAAATAATCTGATATATCTACTAGAGCTTTGCATATTGATGTAACTGCAGGATTGAGGTATTAGCTGTTCATTAAAATTAAACATTTAAATTCTCCTATAAGTCAAAAAGTTCTGAAACCTAGAGTATGAAACATCAAGATGTATAACAGAAGTTATATTTAAGATGGAAAAATACAACACAGTTGTTCATTATTTGAGATTTTCTTGTTTAGTTTGAGCTGTTTTACCTAAATATCATCTCAAAAATGGTTGATGAACAGCAAATCCTTATTTCTTGAAGTCCAAGATCCAGGCATCTTCAGATTTGGAGTCTAGTGAAGTTCCACTTCCTCTTCTGCAGAGAGTTTTCTTTCTTGGTGTGTCTTCATGTGGTGGAAGGGGCAAACAACTTTTCTGGGGCTTCTTTTGAAAGGAGATTAATTCCTTTTCCCCTTTATATTATTTCCTGGATAGAGGAGAAATAACTAGCTCCCTGACCACCTCTTATAAGAGATATAATCTTGTTCATGAAGTCTACAATAATAACCTACTGACCTTCCTAAAGGTCTCCTTTCCAAACACATAAGCATGCGAATTTTGGCAGGACACAGACATCTAGAGTATGGCAAATGCTTCTTTCTTCTGACTTATTATATATAAAACTTATATGTGTATATATTTATGTATGCATATATAATATATATCATCATGTGTGTATAAATGTATTATATGTAAATATAGTATTTAAAATAGTATATGTAAAATACATGAATATATTATATATAATTATACATATGTATTATATATATTTACATGCATATATAAAAATATGTATATATACATACATATTTTTGTGGACATCTTTATACAAAGAACTTTTGTAAACATGTAAATTATTTCAAATATATCTATGTATTACCTTGGATAAAATGAAACTTACTAAGAATGGAAGAAAATTTAGCTCCAAAATTTTTAACATAATTTAAATGCAGCAAACACCATAGTTAAGGCTGTGATTTTCTCTTGATTTAGTTCAGTTTTTCCTAGAATATATTTCATATTACACTAGGTCAACAGAATTTTCTGTGATTATGTAATTTGACAAATGCTGTAAATTCCACATTCTTATCAGAGTTTCACAACACATATTAGCATAATAAAAGTATTGCATTTGCCTGCAGTTAATCATACAATGCATATTTATCCTTGCTCAGCTTATGTTTCAGAAGTGTATTTGACAAAGAATCTTTTTACATTATATACGATTATTCTGCACTCTTAATTTCCTGAATTCTACCACAATGTAGAAATTTGTCAAAAACATCATGCACCTATATAACACAAACCATCTTGTACATCTCAGTATAACTCTTCTTAGTCCTTCAAATGATGAAAGGGCCTGCAAACCTGGGGCAGAAGAGCCTGCAGCTTGTGGCACTGATCAAGCAGTGTAGGTCATGTCAGATCTGAAAACTCATTACCTATAGGATCACAATTTTTAATTCTCAGAATCAATGTTTGCATTTTTTAATAATTTCACCAATTAATTTATAAACCTCAGTTTTGTGAAATTATACAAACTTCAGGCTGCCAAGTTCATAACAATTGCAATTTTAGCAAAATAACATTCTCATCCAGGAGAAAAAAGGACTCTGAGGGACAAATGGTTTTGAACTATCTCTCCCTTTAGCTTTTCATCATTGCAAAAAGCTAATGGATTCACTCAGAGCAGACACCACTCTGTGAAGCTTCCTGGAATATGCTGTCCTACTATATTAAAATAGACCAGAATGGTTTTATTTTTTTCTGCTTTTTATTCTAAACTATTGCTCAGTGAACTAGTGTTTAGAGAGTAAAGAAATTAGGATGCACAGAGGGAAAATAATGTGAGAACATTCCCCAGGTGGAAAGTAAAATACTAAAACTTATCTTTTACTAAACATAAACTGAGTCCTTAAGATGTATATAGCACATATTAAATAACATGCATTAAATACAAAACACTGTTATCACAATTATTACTCTGAGTGTGACTGAAATATGTAAATAAACAGTTAGAATATGGTAAATGCTATTAAAGTAGAGTAGTGCCTTGGTTCAGAAATTGAATTTATTCTATGATTCTGGTTGTGAACTGAATTGGTTGCAAACCAAATCAAATTTCTCCATGATGTCTAAGATAAATAAGGTTCTGAACTTTATCAATGTGGTTGCAAACCAATTTTGGTTGCAAACTTAATCAAATTATCCCATAAGGTGCAATGTAAATGAGGATGATTCATTCTGAACCATATGTATTTTTAAACCACAGAAATTGAAACAAACCACAATACAGTACAGTACAGGAGAGAGAGAGAGAGAGAGAGAGAGAGAGAGAGAGAGAGAGAGAGAGAGAGAGAGAGGAACATTAACCTTGCTTAGGTTCTTTCTCATGTAGAGGACAGGAAAATGGATGGGGAGGAGGTTATTGTTTGTAGGGAGAGTCTCCCTCCATAAGGACATCTGGAAGATCTCTTTCAGGGGTTTTCTCTCTTCTTTGTCTCTTATAGGCTCAGTTTTGATAACAAACATCTGCAAAGTCACTTTTTTCCCCTGCGCTTCATAACCCTCTAGAAATGAAAGATCACATTATTTTCATCACATTCAAGTCTGGTCAGTAGTTATATTGGGATGATGTTTCTCAAAGAAATCCTGGCACTCGTCCCATGTTTTCATAATGGAATTTGTCACCTTATTGCTACCTCCTCCCTGTCTTCCTTGTCCTCAGTGGAATGATTCTCAACAAGTGCCTTTTGCTGCTCACTCTGGAGTTTGGCAAGTTCTTCTGTTATCATCTCCTCTTTAAGGTCTCAGAAAGCTTCTCTGTTTATACCATTGATGTCCAGACCAAAACTCTTGCCCACAAGCACAATCTCCTCCACTAGTTGTGCATCAGACCTTTTAAAGTCATACTCAGTGGCACATTCTGGCCAGTTTTCCCCACACTGAATTTAAGGTCCATCTTCCTATGTTTCGTCAATGAGATTGATGCAATGGAAGATACTGAAATGTTCCTTCAGAATTCTCTCACTTTTTTGGAGTCAAGGACATCTCTTCAGTGACATTAAAACAACTGGTGAAGAGCTCTTTTGTGTATAGCTTCTTGCAGTTACAGATCACCTGGTGGTCCATGGGCTGCAGAAGAGGTACTGTGTTAGGAGAGGAAGTTTATCCTTATGAAACAATACTCAATATCCATATCATCCACCAAGGCTGGTGGTTATTCTGGGGCAGTGTCCATTAGAAGAAGGCAACTTTCAGATTGTTGTTTGTCAGAAAGTTATTTTTTAACAGTGAGTATGAGCATATCATGCTGCCATTCTAGAGCAATTGGCTTGTGACCCTTGCTTTCACTTTAGCCCACCACATGACAGGGAATCTGACCTTGTTCACATTCTGTTCCTTGAGTACATGAGAGGGTGGGGTACAGCAGTACTGATTTAATCTTCAGATAGGTGATTGTATTTGCAGACAGCAAAAGGTCAATCTGCCCTTTATAGAACTGTGCCCCACTGGTGTCTCTTGCTCATGTTTCATAACAGTTGAACACTTGTTGAGCAACATACGCTTTTCACTTTCCGAATTCCGTGAATGCTTTCTTGTAGGCTTCTGCAGTGGCCTTGTTCACAGTGGATGCCTCATCAGGTCTTACCACCCTGTGGATACCACTTCTCTTACAGAATTTACCAAATTGCCTTCTACTGGTTTTAAATTCATCATGTATTGCTTTCATAGGAAATTTTCATGCAATAAATTTACTGTGAAATTTCTTGACTTTTTCACATATCATAGCTATACTTACACTATCACATGCCAGTGTTTCTAATTCAACCACACTAATAAAAGTGTTTCCACCTCTTCCAGAACTTGGGTCTTCTGGTTGGTTAATATTATTATTTCTTTTGCCACATCAGCTACTTTGATGACATCTTTATTCTTCTAAGTAGTTGAAACTTTGCCATCTTGTATTCTGAGGCCAGATCAGTCACAGGAATACCATGTTCATCCTTTTCTGCAATTTCCTTCTTCAGTTCAATGGTTATTTTCTTCAAAATCTCCTTCTTACGCTCTTGTCCTGCACATTCTTCCATCTGCACAGCCACTCTGCAACTTGTTTTTACCACCATGCTTGCTATGCATTTTCTTTGGACACATGCTGGATTGAATAGTATTGTACAGTACTGTAGCTCCTGAAAAACATCCAAAACAGCTTCCCAGAAGATATACACAGGTCTGTCTGCAACTCTGGCTTTAACTAGAGCAAGCCACAGCCATCTGTCAGGAAGAGAAGATGACCATAGTCATTTTCAACTGATGTGGAGATCTCTAACAGAAACAAAATTTGGCAAAAGTTGCTATTCAAGAACCAAATCATCCAAGAACAGTAAGGACCATGGATCAAGATATTACTGTTGTGCACACTTATTTATACTATTGAACATCTGAAATGTGATCAAAATATATGGTAAATATGTAAATTAAAAATTATAGTACAGTAAAAGACACATTGGCATTAATGCAACTCAAAATTTATTTTAAACACACACCACAGTTCTTGCCATTTTCTGAAGAAGTTCTCACAGTCCTTTTTTATGCCTTTAAGAGATATGATCAATCTGGACAGCTAGTTTTTATTGGGTTTCATTGAAATTTGTGGAGGTGAGAAGGAAAATGAAAGGAAAAGCTGAGGTAAAGGTGGGAAAATGAGCAGGACATTGTGAAGTCAGACTAAGATTTTTCCAGCAGTAAATTGTGCCGATTAGAAGAACAATCTTATCTTTAAGTTTGGCAGTTAATTTCTCTGGAACAGGGAGTGATCCAAATGTCCTTAGCTGCTGCCATATCTTGCCTATAGAGACTACAAATCCAAAGGGCACTGTAGTCTGGGACTTAACCCTTACACAGCTCAGTCCCCTACAATTCTCTGTTTGAATGAAGTGAATAAATATAAATGAGTACAACACAAGGCTGTGTTGGAAGTCTTTTACTCCATATTTCAGAGCTCTGCTTAGGGTTCTTACCCTAAAGCATTATTATATTTGAAAAATATCCAAAATAACTTGTCTTTGTTTCCCCTACTCATTCCAGACATAGAAGAGGGCAGGATTGATAAAAATGACTTGAACAGACCCAATCAATTGTTTGAAGTCTCAGTGGTATTTCCTAGTACTGTCTTCCATGTCCAACTGATGGCCTGAGCCATGGATTCAGAAAGTTACAAGGCTTCCGAGATCTCAGTTAGTAGATCCACCAAGAGATGTGTGGGAATGCACTTAATAAATTGTAAATATTTGTTCAGAATTGGAGTGGGAATGTTACCACTCTAGAGTGAATAGTAATTTGCCTAATGTTCTTCTTACACTGTGTCCCTCATTTATTGAAGACATTCACCTGTAATTATTTTATTGTTTTATAACACTATTCTACTTTAAAATAAATCATTTCCACAATAATGAACTTAATAAAGGAACTACAGAATTAGAATAAGAATTTAAGATGCTTTATTTTCTCAAGATAGCTAATAATCAAGTATAATATGAACAAAGCATTTTTTTAATGTGATTACTTTTGGGATTTCATTTCTTTATTAAGTTTATTGGTACAGTTTAGATAAGCAAAATAATCATATTCATCATAGGGAATGTATACCTGTACATGATATACCTCGATTTCTTTTTATGCCAATCTCCTGTTCTCCCTTCAACTCCTTATTTACAAAGCTTTATTTCCTTTTTATCCTTTATCCCTTTTTATTTTTCCTTCATTCCTTTTCCTCTTCCCCCTCCTTAGTTTTTCTTTCTTTTTGAATGATTTATTCCTATTTCACAATGTTCATTGTACATTTTTAATCTTTATTTACTCTTTCAGTTTCTCATACCCAGAAGACCATGCAATATTTATACATGTGTGCCTGATTTGTTTCCCTTAATAATATGTCCTCAAGGTGCATCTATTTACCTAGAAATGTCTCATTTGTCTCCTTTGTGAAAAAAAAAACTAACATTTTTATCCATTCCTCAGCTGATGGACTTTGGGTTGTTTCTAAGATTTAGCTATTATAAACCATGCTGCAATATACATGGGTATGCATTTATCTCTGTGGTATTTTTTTAATTCTTTAGGGAATGTGCCCAAAAGGAGAATACCTGGGTCAAATGGGCCCTCTAATCCTAGGTTTTTTTTTTTTCAGGCATCAAACTCAAGGCTGCTGAGCTATTACCTCAATCCTAGGTTTTTGAGGAATTGCCACACTGATTTGCACAGAAGTTTCACCAGTCTACACTCCCACCAACAGTACAGAAGGATTCCTTTTTCTCGTGGCGCCCCTCTGATGAGCATCTGTTATTGGTTCATTTCTTGATGATAGCCATTCTTTCTGGGCTAAGATGGAATCTCAGCATTGTTTCAACTGACATCTCTATTGAGGTTGAATATTTTTTCATATATTTATTTGTATTTGTATTTCTTTATATGAGAAGTATGTATTTATTTTCAGATGCCCATTTTTGAATTGAGTCTTTAAATTTGGGGGATCAGATTTTTTTTCAAATCTTTATATCTTTTAAATATTAGCTCTTTGCTGAGGGACAACTGGCTAAAACTTTTTCCCATTCTGTGAGCTGTCTTTTCAATCTTTTGGTGATTTCTTTTGCTGTATAAAATGTTTTTTAATAGGATAATTTCAAATCCAATACTTTTTTGAAGTAGAGAATTATAAAGATGAGCATAATTTAAAGCAATTGAGAGTAAGAAAACAATACAATGGGTCAGTGAATCAAAGAGTTGGTTCTTTGAAATATTAAATAAAATTGATAAAATCAATTGAACCAATGTTATCAAAAAAAAAAGAAAAGACTCAAATTCACACAATTACGAATGAAAAAGGTGAAATAACAATAACTCCTGTGGAAATTCCAATCATCAGTATCTCCTTTGAAAGCCTGTACTTTAGCAAGCTGGAAACCACAGAAGAAATGGACAGATACTTACACACTTAGGAAAATATGCTGAGGAAGCAATGGCATTTCCTTCAACTGTTATTTTAAAGGTTACGCTTAAAGATACCAGCTTAGGATGGATTGTTGCAGAAGATGATTTACACCTCTATAGGGTCCTGACCTAGATCCCCAATCTCCCAAATGAGTGCAGCAGAGGTTTAAATAAAAGACAATTTTTTAGGGCTCCTGTAGGGTCAAAACCCTTTAATTAAGCTTGCAACTCTGAGGGCTAAAACAAAGACTTCTCTGAATCAGTCCACTTTTTATAGATCCAAGAACAAAAGGAGGAGAAACTGAGGAAAGCACGGGAAATGAGCAGGATCTTGGGAGTCTCTTCAAAGACTTCTCCAAGTAGTAAATTATGCCAGTTTAGGAGACCTGTCCTATCTCCAAATGACATTTATGGTAGGAGTGAGACTGAGGAGTGAAATTCCTTCAGCTGCAGTCTCTATCTTGTTAACTGGGGTAGGAGCCAAGTATTTGCAGCTGTGGTCTTATCTTGCCCTTTGAGGTGTCTCTGGCCTCGCAGACTACTACAAGTCTGAGCCAGGATCAGTGATTCATAGAGATTCACTTACTATGAATTAGCTTCCTTCGCCAGGCAAGGAGCCGAGGTCTAGAACAGACTCACAGATAAACATAGAAACCCAATTACCTGGTCTCCAACACACCTCAATCTGTGAAGCATGACTTTTTATCACCTCAGATGGTTGTTTTTCTAAAATAATCTTGTTTACTCTTGATTCCAATATCTTTGTGGGTAGATGTAAATTGATAAAATACCTGACAATGTGGGAGTCTATTTGCAGAAGAACTTAGCTATGTCACTCACAATTATGTCAGTATTATACTGATGCCATATGAGGATTCAAATAAAAAAATCAGATAGTTTCCAGTAAACATTTAAACTTCAACCAATTATGGAATTAACATCAAGTTTTTGGAAATTCTGTCAAAAGTGAAACATTTGACATTGCAATAAATCATTTTGTAAATTCATACAAAAAGGTGAAATACAAGGAGTTTTTGTTTTTGTGATATTTCACATAAAAATTTGAGCATCACTTAGCTATTAAATTAGAAAGCTGATGAACTGGATTGTATAAGTCACTAAATTATTAAATTAAGAAGAAGATATGTATGCATAATTGATGGTGGCTCACAAATAATTCCTGAATTTATTCAATCAAGTTGTCATATTTGCAACAGTATAAACCAAGAAGGTGAAGAATTAAAAATATGTTTATTGCACATATAAACATGAACTTCAAATTTTAATGAGAAAATTAAAATATTGACTAAAAAAAACCTGTACTTTATCTTAATGTTGTTTCTCTTTATCCATAAATTAAAAAATATGTATTTGCAAAGAAGAACTTAATTTTATAATTTGAACAGTCAGGTGGGGACCCTTAACCAAAATATTCCAAGCAGGGAAAACAAAAATTTCTAGCTAATGAAGATTTTGGTGAATTGTACTTATTAAAAACAAAGTTTGCAAAGGTAAAATTATAGAGTTGATTGTAACAAAAATAAAGAATTCACTGAAAATCTTGAGTTAAATTTTGAATATTTAGATGTCTATTTTGATAATATTGAAATTGAATTGTGGACTTGAGTAAAATGGAATGAATATATGAAGACACAATCTCACAGAGTTTAAATTTAACATATCACTAAAAGTAATTAAAAACTAAACAGGGAAAGGCTGTTTGACTTCTCATGCTGTTAGAAGGTAAAGAGAACAACCTACTACTTCCTAACTCTCCTAACTCAAGTCTCCATGGAACAGATGGTGAAATTGATATTAAATTCCTGGGAGACTTTTGGAAAGTCCCTGAAATTTCTGATCAGGCAGGTGATAAAAGTGAGGCCCAGAAAGTTTGCCAAAAAATAATTTGGAGGTGATACGACTCAATGCTGAGAACTGAAACAGACACATGTTGGTGAATAATTGTTGAAACAATATGCAGTTTAAAGTGTTTTTTAGGCTGTACAGAACAGGTTCTATTAAACTTTATTTTAGAAAAAAAGTGCTGGAGTAACCAATCTATGTTTTACCTTGAACCAAGTTTGTAGTGCAGTAATGCTATTTGTTCAATAAATTATTACATGCTGGGAACTTCAGATCAATATTCATATTTTCAGAAAAGATTAATATATGTGTTAGATTTGCTTTGATTCTACATGCCTAATATAGTCAATATTTTCCCACGTTCTAAGGTAACTTTAGGTATAAAATTAGAAAATTTATATATTTTTACCAATACATAATTATTTGTATATCTTGTAAATAATTTTGTCCAAAGGTTTAATTTATTATTTATTATGATCTCAGTTAATTTTTTTCTCTCCTTGGGTCGACTAAATAGAATTAGAATAAATTTAAGTCAGGTTAGGAGCTTTCAATTTAGTAAATAGATGTTTTAATTTTAAATTTTTGATTAAATCATCCCATATGAATTCAAGGTAACTTTTATACATAAAATGAAATTATCTAATTTAAATAGATATATGGGTATAATTAAAATATACTTATACCTTTATGTAGCTGAAGAATTTTTGTAGCAATATTTTTAACCTTAAGGTTGTAAGTAATAACATGTAATTGGTTTATCTTCTATTAAAATAACCAGATTATTGTGATGTATTTTCAAGTGTGTGTGTATTTTGAAATTAATTTTTAACAAATAGCTTCTTCACACCCAGTCAGCCCTGTAATTTGAGTTTTGCTTCCAGAAATTCATCACTAACACAGGTTTAGGGACTGTTGTTTACATTACTGGTTGTTGAAATAGACAGTGTTTTATAACTGATACATAGCAGATAAATTTGTTTAGATCACATCCAAGTATACCTTATGAAAATCCAGTATCAGAGTATAATGTCATTATAAGGTTATGATGATTTTTTAACTGTTTAATCCTGTTTGCCAAAATACACACTCTCATGCATGCATGCACACACACACACACACAATTACTGCTTTTGTTCTATTTATATATTTTTACAGTCTTTTGTTATGATACCTGCAGAACTGACTTTCTGAAAAGATATAGAACTGAAATAGAAATAATAGTTTTACAGAAGCTTTAGTATTTTAAAGTACACTTCCAAAAGTGCTCTATTCCTAGCCACATTTTAAACACACATTCACACGCATGCACACACACACACGCGCGCACGTGCACCACTATACTGGGTTTAATGAAGAAAAAATGAAATTATTTACCTCAGTTCCCATATTTTGGCAGTTTACATTTTTTGTATAAAAGGAAAGACATGTGCTAAGATTTCCAAGTCTAAAATCTTGTAATGGCTCAAAATATCTTTTTTATAATATCAAATTTAATTTTTAATCACCATATTTGTAATCTTTCATTAACCATAACATTCCTCACTTTATAATATTCACTAAAATATTCTCTTCTCTAAGGTTTTATTTAACTTTTCCTTTACAATTTTATTTTTTATTATATATTAGTTCTTTTCCTAAGAAGTTTTAATGATTCAATACAAGAAATAATAAAACATTATAGTTTTACTTTCTTTTCTAAAACCACCTTTGAAGAGTATTTTTGTGAAACTTACCCATACTAGATGTCTTATTATACTCCGTAAAATCAAGACAATCACTGTCTCTCCCACACTGAAAGGGAAAAAAGAAAAGAGGCGATGGATATAGAAGTACTCGGGCTACCACTGGCTTCAAATACACCATCTTCCCACCATCCGATCCTGCCTCTTTATAAACGTCACATTCCTATACTGCAAGCTTGTATTATTACTTGTATAAAACTAAACTCAATGCAGCAAAAATTTATTAGGGCTCTACTCTGTGCCAGGCACTATTTTAGGTGTTAGTGAGCAACCAATGAAAGGGTTTCATTTTAGAAGTGGGGAAACAGCAGAATGTAGGTAATGAAATAAAGAAAAAGATAATTCCACATAATGACAACTCATGTAAAGTCATGAAATAAGGCGCCATAGCTCAGAGTGACTTGAAGGATGCAGGGCTGAGAAAACTGTGCTTAGACATGGATGACAGTGTATTGTGATTCAGAACTTGCCCATGAACTTTCTGTTTTTAAATGCAAATGTTCATTTCTTTTCTCTTGTGAAAATATAGTAAGGAACAATGAACATACCTATAATTCCAGCTGCTTGGGAGGCAGAGGAAGGAAGATCACAAGTTCATGTCTCTTCTGAGCAACTTAGCAAGACCCTGACTCAAAATAAAATTTAAGATAAAATTAAAAGTCCTAAAGACATAGCTTTGAGTAGAGCACTTGCCTAGAATATTCAAGGCACTGTTTCAATCCCTGGTGTTGAATATATTCATGGCCATTTAATCTGTTTAAATACATTAAGTGATACACAATACATTTCCTATAACCTCAGTGTCCCACTGAGTCCTGTTTGAAATAGAGAATAGGAATCAAATGAAGGGGAATTATCATTAAGTAAAGATAGTTTATTATAATTAATTTTCTTCATTATTAAACTAGGACCCAGTACCATGTTAATGAATTTCAATCTCTCATCTAATATTAAAATGCTAACTGGATGTGGCATTAGAGGTTTGCATTAATGTTTATCAACTGCTAGGATGATTTTTTTTTCTGCTGCTTAAACAGACAAGCATTTCTAATGTGGTTAATGACAGAACATGGAAAAACTAAGGAGGAAAGAAGCCCATTTCTTTGTGAAAATCTATTGTTTTAACTGCTGCATTGGAAAACCCTGTCAGCCATTTCATTTATTAAAGAACATTATTTCCCATATGTTTTGTGATCCCATAGTGTAAGAATTACCTATTGGAAGAGTTATTGCTCCAGGCAATAATGAGATCATAAATCTGTTATTGTCCCTTAAGATTCTTGGAAACACACAAGAACTGTGGGGCTGTTGTTTTCCTGAGAAGTATAAAATCATCATTTCTGTTTATGTTTATTAAATCAAATTTCACATCTTAGGGTTGAATTACTTTGATAGAAACTAAATCCTGATATCTCCAACCAAATTATTTGGAGAAACATTGACTGAACAAAGTAATTATGTTCTTGGAAATAAGATTGCTTGACAAAGGATATCCAAAGTGCCAATTAGATTGAATTTGTATTTGGAGATCACTTGTACTCTAGACAAGCAAGAGTGCACTGACCATATCATCATTAAATGGCAAACTTGTGACAGCGATAATATAGAAGAAATGTAAGAACAGTGTACAGTACTCCTTACTACTTGTTAATTTCTGTAATAAACAATGGATATTTTCAACTGTTTAAATGGAGATTATAATGCTACTTGCAGAAAGAAAATAGCAAATTGATTTATAAAACTATACCATATTGGGAAAAAAAACTATACCATATCGGAAAGAATTTAGAATCATTAAAATTGAGTCCAAATTAGCTTTTTGATTTTTCTGGTTTTGCAAAACCGAGGTCTGCCTGAGTCTGTTTTCTCATTTGTGGAAAAACCATAATAACAGACACTATAACTCTTTAGAAGGGTTACCATATCACTGCTCATTGATTCTTGGATAATACATGTCCTGAAACTTGTCTTTAGAATGCAGGAAGACTAACAACACTTCTCTTTCAAAACGTCTAGATGGTCAGCCTGCATCTATTATTATTTTAAATCTTCAGTTTCTAATTTTCAATCCTTCTGAATGTTTTATTTTCATTTAAAATGTTCAGAGAATGTTACAAAGTATGTACAAATCCTGGCTCTTCAGTATTATTTTAGACAGGTTCACTGATTCATTTAATTTTACAGTTATTAATTTTGTTGTTTGTTATTGTGGAGATTCAGTTGATAATAACAAAAGAAAACAATAAATATAGTCTATAAAATAAGATATTTAACTTCCAGCATCTCTCCTATTTGTTGTTATTTAAAACAACTTTGCATTGTAAAATTGACAAGAATGAGTCTTTCCTGATTTGCCTAAGATAATATGCATGCAGTGGTAAGATGAAATTTAAAGCCCATTTGTTCTGAATCTGAAGACCAGGTAAGTTTATTTTACTATATAAGTTGCCCAACTGAAATAACAGTTTCAAAATTATTTGAAATTATGATAAATACTTCTCATAGTTTTTTTTTTATTCTAGTTGATGTAGTGTTTTTTTTATTCTTCAGGACAGAGTTGATTACTCTATAAGTATCTCTGGGTAAGGTAAATCATTCTTCTATGATTGCTACTCCTAAATTTGTAATCAGAATAATGCAATGGAAAATAGTGAGAATAGGATCAACCTCACATGAACATTTGATTTTGGTACTTACTAGCCATGGATTTTAATGTCAGGTTGGTGAATTAGTATGAGATACCATTTTCTTATCTTCAAATGTTCATAATCCAAAAGTTTTCACCAATATTATTCAAGACAATAACTGTAATTGACTTACAACTACATCTGAAAATATGTATTAGGTGTGATGGAAATATACCCAAATAGAAGTCTGCCCAAATCTGAGAAAATTCTGAGTCTACCCAACAGTGAAAGAAAACCATGAGCAAGTTGAATTGTGAATAGTTTCCTTCTATAACTGAGTCATCTGGTTCTTGTAAGGTTTTGGATAATTACATTCAAGAGTGCTTCTGAATAATTGAGAAAAAGCCTATGACTATGGCTATATTTGGCTCCCTCATACTAACCATGTATTTGACATTTTGTGTTACTTTACTCATGCTAAAATTGTGAACTGAATTCTAAACCTTCAAAAATGTTTTACTTTGATATACATGCAATCCATATGTGAAAGATCCCCGGTAATGTTTTATTATTCCTGAAGATATTTCATAGTTAAATGTTCAGAACTGAGGAAAAACTGATTCCATAAATCATTTTTGGAAGTTGAAAAGATTAGAACAATACAATACAGTACAGTACAATGCAATGCAATGCAATGCAATGCAGTACAATACCATACAATACAATACAGTAGAATACAAGTGTTGGTTCCTTACAAAATTCCACACTCTACACATGTCATTTAGAGCCCAGGCTTGATATGAATACCATACTAGTTATTTTAAGGACAGAATATTTAACATGTGCAGTTGATAAGCATGTACAGTAAAATTAAAAAAGCAAAACAAGATTTCTGCCTAAAGGAAATTGATACCTTTTCAAGCTCCACTCCTGCCCTAATTTTCTCATTTTGAGAAGAAAATAGCTGTGACATACTCATGAGAGAACTTCTAAGTCTTTGTTCATTGCATTCTTATATGTTTAAATTCTGAAACCTGCATTTATGATGAAGGAATCCATGCATGAATACTTTTTCCTTCTAATAGGTTGTAAAATTCCAAGCCAATGTCTTTATTTTTATGTCAGCTTTTTCATTTTCTATTCTTCTGATTATTTCTTCATTGTGCTAACAATATTAATGGTCACAGCAAGCAGCTATTAATTCTAGAACTAGTGAAACAATGGGGAAAGTTTGAGTTGATTAGAATCTAAAACATGATACAGATTTGTGAAGGAAACCCCCCAATGGTTGGTCTTCATGAGTACTAAAACATGAATGGAGATTTTTCATTGCTCATCATAATATCTCAAAAAATTTGAGATTACTGATAGGTAAAATTCATATTTCAGATGTGACACAATAAATTTGGTCCTTAGATCATGTCTCATAGGGTCAAGATTATGTCTCATAGGGTCAAGATGTTGCACGATGGCACTGATAGAACTAGGAAACAACTTTACCAGGTATGGGTTCCTCCTCCTGTCTCAAGATTTCTATTTTAACTCCATTGCTTTTTTCTGTTGAGCTTACTGGGGGAGGACTGGTGTAGTCCCTCCTATGTGGTAAGGCAGGATACGGAAGTTCTGGCCGAGGGGGAAGGACAGTAGTTTAATACGAATCACACTATACTGAGTGAGTGGGCTCTAAGAAGAACTGATGACACACACACAAAGGGAATATAGTACAGTAGTTCCATTCAAAAGAACTGTGATACTGTGGATCAAAGCCAAGGTCTTCACATTGAAACAAAATATACTACCCTGTTAAAAATTTTTACTTTGAGATAAAGTATCACTAAGTCACTAAATTGCCCAGGCTGGACTCAATCTTGTGATCTTCCTACCACAGACTTTCAGTGCTAGAATTATGGGGGAAGCCATCAAACCTGGCTCTCATGCTACTTTTTAGAGAGGCAAAACCAAAGCAATATTTGAGGAAGCAAAGAAAATTTTACCAAAGATGAGGAACTTCAAATGGGAAAACTTACAACAAACAAGAATGGAAGTAAAAAGAAAAGTGAAAGCACAAATTGGGAGTGGAATGAGCATGATGTGGTGCAAGTGGGAAGCAAAGAGAGATGGAACTCATTGCAATGAAACTGAGTAAGAACAAATATGAGAAGGGTTGACAGCTCAAATACTTTTTTCATCCTTTGGTTCATGAACCAATAACAGGTACTAAAGAGATGATATACATGCTCTAGACAAGTAAGTGGTTTATTTTTATTGAATTTATCTAATTGGTTTATCAAACTATTTTTAACCAACTTTGTTTCAGATTACACAAAACAGTCATAATGGACAAAAGACAATATATCATTTCCTGAGCAGGACAAGTGACATGGCATAAGAAATCCATATTTAAATATTAAAGTTTACTTTATGTTTTATCTGTATTACTGAAACCAGAAGAAAAAGTTTCATAATTTTGTAGTTTCCTTTTTGGTTAGGAAATAGTTGATTATCACTGAATTTGATGGAAATCCAAATAAATGGTTCCTCAAAAAATGTGAAGAAAATACTCATGTTTATAAGGTTATCTCCTCTTCCTTTTTTTGCTGGTAATATATGTCTGTGATACATGATAAATAAATTCAATAGGTGAGTTGGTACATGTTAATTTATTTTATAGTGGCCTGAATCATTTCTCATATTATTTATCCCATAAACATATTATTTATCATATTATTTATCCTATAGAGGTCAGATAATCCAAAAGCAGTCCCATGTGTATGAAGACCCCTTGTGAATTCATTGATCATGGTTAGCCATCTCATAAAAGAATCTCGGGAATCTAAGATATTGCATAGCCTAAGAATGACATTCCCTTCTATGCATCTTCTAATAAATCATTTGTTGATATCATGTATCCAGTGATCAATGTCACATTGGAAGTATAATTTAAAACTTTAAATATCAGTTGTGTAACAAGTGGCCTTAAACACTTAGATGCTGAACACAGTCATATCTAATGGATAAAATTATTTTAAATAGTCCAAGTGCCTAAAATATGCATGACATGTTAGAGTTATTATAAAAATTATTTTTGAATTCTCACTTCAAATATCAATTATGATGGTTTATTTTACTTCCTTATCATTTATAAGTAGAATTGATTTTATATCTTTGTATGATTAGAATTTTATTAATTTATGTACATTAATTTTATCAGTCTCCAAACCAAACAGAATATAATTTCAAATAGGTGATACTTCAGAGATTATTTCACTGACCTTCTCATTATTTTTTTATGTCAAGAGATTTGCTAAAACTTCCTAAATAGATGTCAAACTTAGTGCTATGGAGTTTAGTTTGTTTTCAAATACAGGTTTATTTTTTAAATCAATGGTACTTTCTCTTCTTAAACTCTCATTCTAACTTATATTTGCCTCTACATCAATAAGCTTTTTTTTTTAAAGAAATAAAATTGTTTCTTGCCTTGGGACTGGATTGCAGAAGAAATTTTAAATCCCATTCTTGTCTTTTTACGTGTCTGTTAACTTTCTGAATTATATTGCATAATTTTTTTCTTCTTTATTCATATTTCAACTACTGACTCAAGCTAAAGTCAATCCTTTTTGGCTATAACAAAAGCTGATGGATGCAGAGTATTTCATCTGAGTTTGAAAGAACTTGACTATGTACTATTTCTACTTATAATTAGTAGGGATATTTGGAAGTTTAATATCCAAAAAGATTAAGCACTAATTTTATGTAGATAACATTTCTCTGAGGTAATGGAGTGATCTGATTTCATCATGTGATAATGAACACTGTAATACTTGTTATTCTGAGGAATCACTTATTCCTAATGAAATACACAGAAAAAATTTGTAACAAAATATTATATATATTTAGATGGGACCAATAGTTCACTACTTATGAAAATTAAATGCTTGTAGCTCTGAGTAATTTTATTTAATTTTTCACACTATAAAATTTATTTAAAATGTTGAAATTGTGTATAATTAAAAGCTTTTCATTGATTCTATTCTTGCTCCATAAAACTATGACTCTATCTATTTTTAACTACATTTAGTTAAATCCTGTCTTTTAAGGTACCATTCAGAAAATTTAAGAATTATCTCTGGAAGAGTTTGATGCCTATAAATAAAATATAATTTCATAAAATACTTCAGAGAGCCATGAATAATTTCTAGAATGCACAGAGTAAAGACTTTTACAGCTAAATTTTTATGATAGATAACATTAGTGAAATCCACTAGGAAGTTGATCATTATGGTCATCAGTTCAAATGTAGAAAAAATTAATATTATTTCAAAACTCTTCATTGTAATATTACTATACATCTTTTCTTCAACATGCTTGATGAAAATTTACCCTGTTCTATCTCTTATGTTCTCTTATGTTCTGGGCTCAAAATACCATTCAGCCAACACACTGTGAGCAGAGCCATCTCCCTGGGACTGATTCCCGGTGATAAGCCTCTAAATCTAAAAAAAGAGGAAGAGAGGTCATATGGATTTGACTATTCACATTTGCATGATTCAAGCACTTTCATATGCAGATATATGATGGAAACCAAATAAAAACTGAAAAGGTGTTTAGTGAGCAAGCACTGAAAATAAGCACAATTAGTTAAGTTAGACAAATCTTTTAGGCTGGCACAAATTTATTGATCTATACCCACAACAGATTGGTCTTCCCAATAGGTGATGCATTGAAAAGATCATGAAAAAAAAAAAAGAGAAAGAAAAGAGAAGTTCAGGGAGATAATACCACTGTCTTGGACCATTCTAGAATGGTACTATCAAAATAAGCAGGAGTGTTTTGTTATAGCCAAAAAGGATTGACTTTAGCTTGAGTCAGTAGTTGAAATATGAATAAAGAAGAAAAAAATTATGCAATATAATTCAGAAAGTTAACAGACACGTAAAAAGACAAGAATGGGATTTAAAATTTCTTCTGCAATCCAGTCCCAAGGCAAGAAACAATTTTATTTCTTTAAAAAAAAAAGCTTAAATGAGTTGGTAATCTTCACTGTTGTGAAGGCAAGTTTCTGGTCCTGGGACATATGTGACAAAAGTCTTAATGGTCTTGGAATGTATCAATTTTGTTTGCATGCATGTCACCAAACTTTGACCATGCAGAGAAACTACAGAAAGGCAGGACTGGACCAGACTCATTTACTTACAAAGTTCCATCATTATTTTAAAAACATTTCAAATGCATGTTGTTTTCTGAGCAGTAAAGTCTGTCTATAAAGAACAGTTGAAAGGTGTGTGAACAGTTGAAAGGTTGCTAATCTGGACAAAGAATAGAGTTCAGTCAGAGCTTAACTTCATTTTTATATTTATTGATTCAATAATCACCAAATTAAATTATTAGTCATATGCTAACTTATTCGTTGGCCTTTGTACACTTTTACAAATAAAGCATGAAATGTTTTTTATTGAGTTTACCTTCAAGGATGAACCCTCCAGGGTGAATAAAAAATATATAGGTCTCTACGTATAACAAAGGATAAAGGCAGAGAGAGGTAATTAACAAAAATCCAATTCTTGTCACTTTCCAAAACATCCTTCATAATTGACAAAATATTTAAAAACATGTTGGCTTATACAGTCCCCCATGACTTAAGGAAAGATAGAACAGGGGCAAGCGTTGGGAGCCGGGCCATGGGAGACAAGAGCCCCACCAGGCTGAAGTGGCAGCCGAAGCCGTCCTCGGATGAGGGGTACTGGGACTGCAGCGTCTGCACTTTCCAGAACAGTACTGAGGCCTTCAAGTGCATGATGTGCGATGTGCGGAAGGGCACCTCCACCCAATCCACATTTCTTTGAAGTTATTGAGAATGCCTCGAGGACCAAGGAACCGTTGAAATTTCCAATGTCAGGAAGTTCCTTTGGAGGCCATCAGGAAGATTCTCCTGCTGGACAGAAGGGCAAGAGGTGGTTCTGTGAGGGAAAAGACCGAATAGGAGAATTCAAGTCACTGTTTTCAACTGTGATGAAACTGGCCTTTTCTGGAAGAAAATGCCAGCAGAAGATATATTATCCAGGAAGAAAAGAAAATGCCAGCCACAAGCCTATGATGGATAAGCTAACCTTACTGCTGTGTGTCAATGCAAGTGGTGACCTTAAGATAAAGTCTCTCTTAGTTTAACTCTGAGACACCTAGAGTATTCAGAAAACATAAAGTTATGAAGAATAGGCTAGAGGTCATGTGAAGATCTCATACAAAAGCCTGAGTAACAAGAGTACTTTTTCTTGAGTGGATCTGGGAGGTATTCTGTCCTACTGTTTTAAGAATTCTCTAGAGGACAAAAGTTTATTCAAGGGTCTCTTCCTCATGGACAGTGTTCCTGCTCAGCCATGAGATTTGGAAGAATAACTGGCTGAAGAATTTCCATGGCTCTCAAATTGAGTTCCTCCCACCTAATACAACTCCCTTACTGCAGCCTACAGACCAGCAGGCTATAGCTAACTTTGAGAAGCTGTACAACCAAGGAACCATTCCTGAAGTGCTTCCATATTGTCTCAGATAGACTTAGCCCTTATTGAGTTCTGGGAAGAACGTTACAAAACTTTTTCCTGTTTGGGGTTAATCAAGAAATACTGGGCCGGTGTCTCTCAAGACACTGAGATCTACCTGGGTAGACATATGGCCTAAAGTTATATAGGAGAGAGACTTTGAAGACTGTAGAGAAGCTTGAGCCTTCAAGGGACCCTGTGGTTGACGGCACTGTCACAATAACAGAGTTCCCAGGCCTGCAGGTACACAGTGGTGATGTTGAGGAAGTGGTGGAGGAACACTCAGAGGAACTGTCTCTGGAGGAACTTCAGCAACTCCTGGCTGAGCCACAGAGAATGGCAGTGGAGGGGCTTTCTGAAGAGGAGGGAGTGTATCAGCAATCAGTGCAGCAGAGTTCTTCTGAAAGAAAAGGAAATCCTGAAAAAACATACAGAACTACAAACATTTGTAGAGAAGAACCACCCAGACAGAGAAAAAATCAATTGTTGCATTCATTTGCTTAACACCAATGTCATGTCCTACTGCAGAACAGTGTTAGAAAAAAGACAGAAACAGACAACCTTAGACCAGCCTTTAGTTCTGAAAAGGTGGAGACTTAGGGAGGCTAAAGCAGGTCCAGTGGGCTACAGATTCTTCCAAGGAGAAAAAGGACACCAGAGAGCCAGATTCCTGATGTTCTTATGGAAAGGAACTATCCTTCCAAACAATATAATCTTTCCATTCCACCCTCCCTTTCTGCAAGCCAAAGTTGTCAGTTTGCATGGAAACCTCTTCTACCTGTCTTCCAGTTGGTTGCACAGCAGGTTACTCAGCAGTTTGTGCCCCCTACGCAGTCAAAGAAAGAGAAAAAAGATAAAGTAGAAAAAGAAAAAAGGGAAAAAGAAACAATTAGCAAAAAAGAACAGTCATAAGAAAACCAGGCCAAGATTGAAAAATGTGGATTGGAGTAGTGCACAGCATTTGGAAGTTACCGGTGGAGATCTAACAGTCATTATTACAGACTTTAAGGAGAAAACAAATTCACCACCTGCATCTAGTGCTGCTTCTGCCGATCAACACAGTCAGAGCAGCTCCAGCTCTGACAACACAGAGAGGGGAGTGTCCCGATCATCGTCGACTAGAGGAGAAGCCTCATCTCTGAATGGAGAATCACATTAAAGTTAATTTTTCCCAGTTTCTTAGTCACTTCTGTCCTACCATGCAAATACACAGATTATGCCAAGAAGTACCACATTTTCATGACAAACATATTTGTGCACAATCCATAATTTGAGTTTTACATAAAGTTAAAATTTGTCAGAATTTGTTGGATTTTATTACAAGCTATGCCTACAAAACATTTCCAGACTTAACATTTTGGTCTCTGTAGTTAGGTGTCATGAAAATGTGGTTGAATTATTCACATGCAGTGTTATGGGTAAGTCTATTTTCACCTTCAGTTTAGTGAATTCTAACACATAATTCTTGAATTCTCTACTATTGGCATGTAATGAATTTAAAATTTTTTATAACATACTTCAAGCTGCCTAAATATGTATTATTTGAGACTTGTGAAACAAATAGTTATATGTATATAAGTCAGAGATCAACTTAATCAACTATTGCTGCAACAGGATTTCTTAATGATTATCCTCTTAAATACACCTGGTGGTACTTGGTGTGGTTAAATAGGAAAGTTGTTATTAAAGAATTTGTATGAACTTTTGCCAAGGTTTTTGACGTTTTACTAAATTATTGTTTGTGAATTACGTTACTGGTTTTATCCATTTTTGAAGGCTTTTTTGTTAGTTTGCTTATTTTTCAAAACATTCATTTATCATATGTTTATTTGCAGATTAGTAGAAAAAGCATTGATTATTTAGTTTTATGATTCAGGTTTAGTGCTATTGTCACTGAACACTGGTTATTTTCTGTATTATATAAAACATTAAAATTCAGATAATTAAAAGCATTTGGGAAAAAAAATTTGCCATATTATAAAAGCTGCAATTTTGGAAAAGCTGTAATTTAATGATAGTTTTAGCGCTGTTTTCTTGTCCCAAATTTATCCAGGGGTCAGTTAATACAGAAATGGAACTGTTGCGTAGAACTAGGAAATAACTAATCCTAAATTAATTTAATTGGCTTCATGTTAAACAGCAGTTCTCATGAAAATCATAGTTCCCTATTTTCTGACATAACTGCCAATTTATGCATTTATTAATATTCTGAAATAAAAACATTTTATAGCCCCACTCACCATTAAGTACAGATACCAATAAAATAATTTTATGACTATAGATTTTGCATTTTTGTTTACAACTAATAAAATATTTTATGTTGTGTTTAAAAATTCCAACTTTGAAGCCACACAATTTTTAAATTCTTCTGTGGTCTCCTGCTTTCTGTAACCATTTGCTGAATATATATCACCTATAGAGATTTCTGAAATGTAAATCAACTTAAAAATGATACAAAATATCACATAAAAGATATCATGATAACATTTAAAGAAAAAAAACTGTAGACCCTGATAATTGTGATATTTAGTGGTTTCTTGTGGTAATTTTAATTTTGTTTAATTTCAGTACTTTTTACAGACATAATGGTATTATCTTTTGTAAGATGCTAGTTGTGAAATACACTTAATTGCATACAGTAAAAATCTGATTAAAACATTCATATACCTCAAAAAAAGAAAAGAAAAGATAGAACATTGCATTTTGTTATACAAGGTAATTGTTGCTCAGAGATTTCAAGTGAGGTGCTCAAATTTATATAGTAAGTGACCATGAACACTACTCACGACAGTTTATAAGTCTGAGTATTGCCACCACTGTTTATTCATATTCACTCAAATACTTGTAATGTCACTGCCCTTTGTAGGGTTTCTGTGTGCTCAGAGTCAGTTATTATGGAGCTTTACTGACTAATAGGTGAACTTTGATCTTTTCCCTCTTGTCTTTTATTACAATCATCCAGTTGTAATATGTTAGAATTAAATCTCCCTATAATTTATTCTTCTTCATCTGTAACTTTTATCATCCAATTTGATCACCTTCAACTCATCAATCAACTGATCATATATTGTTTAAATACAAGTATGACACAAACAGTGCAGTGCAGCACAGAAATGCATCTTCATCAGCACTCATTTCAGATTTAACACGGGAATCTGTGGGCATGCTCCAAACCACAACTCCTTCACTGCCAGTTATTCCCGATCTGCGGACTCAGTTGGCATAGCATACTCACAATCTATCTAAAACATCTGAGTGGGAAAAAGAGGCTGAGAAAAAGATCTGAGTTTCTCATGCTGGACTGAGTGTCTACTGTAGATGAGATCAGTGCCACCTGCATGTCTCAGCAGGTAACTCCAGCATATATGGAAAACATATACGGTACTGAAGCTCATGTTACACTGTGTCCTACACTATATAGCCCTGGACTATACAAGTAAGTTTCAATATATTTTTCCTAGAAGAAAATATTATTCCTTTTACTTTTTCTGATAATGTATTTCTTTTAATCACATCATAATCATATAATGAAATCTGTGTTTGACATGAAAGCTTTCTGAAAACCATACTCATGCAATGCAAAGTTATTACATAATATATTATAAAGAAAAAATGTGAAACACTAACATTTTATATATAAAACTGTTCAAACGGTATGCTTATTGAAACTGTGTCATTGTTCTTAATATTTTGAGTAGGTTACAGAGCATAGAAAATTCACCCTTGTGTGATTACAGTATATACTCTGTCCCTCTAAAAAGTCAACAAGTACATATTATAATATAGTCTATTAACATTCATTACTCTACAGTGGCATAATCAATAATATGGCACATAACATAGCTAATGTGACCTACACAAAACTGTACTCATACTTCTGTGTTAATAGATACTGACTTATTTGCTATTTATTGGTAAAGAAGAACTTGGATAAAATGACAATCACCAGATGATACCCAGTGACTCTGTGGCACAAACCTATAGGATATCCATGGATTGAAGAATACTGTGTTAAAACTGTAGATTTGCTGGCTAAATTTCCAGTCTTGCAGCACTGATGGACCAGATCAGTTTTTCACTGGCCAGTTTGGCTTTCATCTTCTGCTTCAAATAGGACTCAAATATGTTATGTGACATATTGAGCCTTTGACCAAAATTGGACAAAATATTCAAATTACACAGCAGAGGGTATTTCACTAATAAAATCTGAAATAAGAATTATAACAAAAGCTATCCTTTAAAGGTAAAAGGGCCATGGATATTCTAAACACAGCACAAGGTGGTACCTGTTTTGTTATCAGAACAAAGTGTCCTTGTATACATTCCTGACAACTCTGCAATTGTCAAGTAAGATTGTCCCTTAAGCGTCAGTGTCCTACTGATGTCCTGATTCTCTGGAACAACCTGATGAAAAAAAAAATCCCTATTTTATTGTTTAAAAATATTTTATATATGATTTGCTTAATTTATACAATTTTCTCTTAATTCATTGAAAAGAATCTTTTATGCTAATACGTTTAGTGTTGTAGAAGAATTTTTTCCTCAATGTCTTGTCACTTTCACAATATTATTGTACATTTTTGTCATTCTTACTTTTTGTAATCTTCTTAGATTTCAAGTATGTTTGGTTGGATTTTATAAAAACTCTCTATAATTTAAGGGGAGAAAGCAAGAAAGAGGCAAATTTTCTGGTGCAAAAAGATACTATATTTCACAGAACCCCACTGAGCTCTGAAATCTATGAAGCTGAGAAACAATTAATTGTGCTTCTCACAGGGAATTCTTTGATATAACTGCAAAACAGCACTGTGTCATATTTATTTCTAATTACCTTGATTCCTCCAGACTCTGGTTTAAGTTTTTAGAATCTAAGCCAAAATATTGGTCTTGTCCCTGATTTTGAATAAATGTGCTTTCAACTATTACTTTTTTAAAATTTTATTTAAAGAGGAAAAAAGCAAAAGAAAAAAGGGTAGCAACAATAAAGAATTCTGAAAGAAAAAAGAGAAAAAAACACTAAGAAATCACCAGTTGATAAATTACATATTGCCATTTTGGATGTAGTTGTTCAAGTTACAAAGTTAATGGATACATAATTAGACATTCAAATAGTGAGAATGCAAACAGTTCTGCTCAAAGATCCAACAAAGATTCAGCAATATGGTCATATATTTTGCACACTCAAACATACATGCAGTTATATCCATTAGAGCCCTTTCTTTTCCTCTCTTTTTTGCAATAGCAATTACACATTTTGGGTTTTATTACTCTTATACTTCTTATCACTTTTCACACTAGAGACAAAATGTGATATTTCTAAATATGATTCTTATTTATTTCACTAATGAGGATAGTCTCAAGTTGTCTCCATTTACCAATGAAGGCCTCAAGATCACCCTTTTTATAGCTGAGTAATATTCCATTGTGTAAAAATACCACATCTTTTTCATCCACTCTGCAGTTGATGGGCATCTTTGTTGTTTCCAAGATTTAGCTCTCACAAATTGTGCTGCTATGAACATGGGGGCAGATATATCACTGTGATATTAACTTGTCAGTTCTTCTGGGATGATACCCAGGAGGGGAATAGCTGGATTGACTGGAACTTCCAATCCTAGTCTTCTGAGAATTCTCCATATGGATTTCCATAGTGGTTGCACCAGTATACATTTCCACCAACAATGGAGCAGTGTTCCTTTTCCCCCTGCAGCCTTGCCAACATTTGTTATCAGTTGATTTCTTGAAGGCAGCTATTCTTTCCAAGGTGAGCTGAAATCTCAATGTTGTTTTAATTTGCATTTCTTGAATGACCAGTAATTGTGCACATTTCTTCATGCATTTATTTTCAATTTGTATATCTTTCTTTGAGAACTGTGTTCATCTCAGAAGCCCATTTTTGGAGAGGGTCTTTGAATTTGGGTAGCTTGATATTTTTCAATTCTTTATATGTTCTGGCTATAAGTCCTTTGTCTGAGGGGTTGCTGGCTAAAATTGTTTCACACTCTGTGGGTTTTCTTTCCACTCTGTTGGTGATTTCCTTTCAAGGCAGAAACTTTTCAATAGTATGAGCTCCCAGTTGTTTATTCTTTGAAGTGTTTCCCGTGCAGTTTGCATTTTGTTCATAAATTCTCTGCCTACCCCTATGTCTCCAAGACTTCTACCTACCTTGTCTTCCAGTAGATTTAGTGTTTCTATTTTAATATTTAGGTCTGTAATCCATTTAGACATTAGTTTTGTGCATGGTGATATGCATGGATCTAGTTTCAGTCTACGGCATGTAGAGAGCCAAATTTTCCAACACCATTTATTAAAGAGGCTGTCCTTATTCCAGTGGACATATTTAGCCCCTTTGTCAAATCTCAGGTGGCTGAGTGTCTTTGTAATTGTGCTTGCATCTTCTAATTTGTTCCATTGATCCTCAGGTCTATTTCTTTTCCAGTACCAGGCTGATTTTATCTCTGTGGCTTTGTAGTATAAATTCAAGTCAGGAATTGAGATGCCTCCTGCCTTGCCTTTGTTGCCTAGAATTGCCTTTGCTATTCTAGGTTTCTTCTGTTTCCAAATGAATTTTAGGAGTGTTTTCTCTAGATCTGTGAAGTATATCAATGGTGTTTTGATTGGGATTGTGTTAAATCTGTATAATAGTTTTGGAAGTATGGCCATTTTCACAATGTTGGTTCTTCCTAGCCAAGAGCAAGGAATATCCTTCCATTTCTAATCTCTTCTTCAATCTCCTTTGTTAGTGTAGTATAATTTCAGCATATAGGTCTTTTATGCTTTTTAGTTATGTTGATTCCTAAGTATTTCATTTTTTTACATGTTATTGTAAAAGGTGATATTTCCATAATTTCTCTCTCAGTGAGCTTTTTGTTTGTGTAGAGGAATGCTACTGATTTTTGAGCATTGACTTTGTATCCAGCTACACTGGTGAACTTGTTTATTATCTCTAGTAGTCTTTTAATGGAGATTTTTGGGCCTTCTATATAGAGCATGATGTCATCTACAAATAGTGAAAATTTAACTTCTTCCTTTCTTATCTTTATTCTCTCTCTTGACTGATTGCCCTGGCTAGTATTTCCAGAACCTTGTTGAAAAGGATTGGTGACAGTGGACAACCTTGTTTTGTTCCTGATTTTAAAGTGAAAGCTTTCAGTTTTTGTCCATTCAGTATAATGTTGGCTGTTGGTTTGTCATAGATGGTCTTTATAAGGTTGAAGTAGACACCATGTATTCCAAATTTTTTCAGGGGTTTTTAATCACAAACTTGTGTTGGGCTTTGTCAAAAACTTTTTCTGCATCTACTGACATGACCATGTAGGTTTTGATTTTGGCTCTGCTGATGTGGTGTATTACATTTATTGATTTGCATATGTTAAACTATCCCTGCATTCCTGGAATGAACCCCTCTTGGTCATGATGTATAGTTTTCTTGATGATTTGCTGCATTCTATTTGCCAGTATTTTATTGAGAATCTTTGCATCAATGTTCCTTAGTGAGATTGGCCTATAATTCTCCTTTTTGGTTGGATCTTTCTCTGGTTTTGGTATCAGAATAATACTTGTCTCCAGGAATGATTTAGGGAGGATTGCTTTCTTCTCAATTTCATTGAAGATTTAAGGAGTATTGGCATCAAATCTCCAAGTTTCTCGTAAAATTCAGCTGTGAATCCATGAGGACCTGGGCTTTTCTTTCTTGGTAAGTTTTTAACTATGTTTTCAATTTGAATAGCTGATATTGGGTTGTTCAAAATTGCTATATCATCTTGGTTGAGCTTTGGTATTTCCTATGTTTCTAGAAATCTGTCCATTTCCTCTGTGTTTTGCACTCTATGTGAATAGAGGTTTTCAAAGTAGGTATTCATGATCTTTTAAATTTCCATGGGATCTGTAGTAATTTCCCCCTTTTCAGTTCTTATTGGGTGAATTTGTTTTTTCTTTCTTTCTTTTGATAAATTTAACTAGGTGTTTGTCAATTTTGTTTGTTCTCTCAAAGAACCAGTTTTTGATTAATTAGTTCCTTTTTTTTTGGTTTCAATTGCATTGATTTCTGCTCCAATCTTTACAATTTTCTCTCTTCTATGACCTTTGGGTTTAGCTTGCTCTTCTTTTTCTAGAAGCTTGAGATGGAGCATTAGGTGGTTTATTTGTGCTCATTCTGTTTTCTTGATATGACAGTTTATAGCTATATATTTCCCTCCTAAGATCACTTTCATTGCATCCCATAGATTACAGTATATTGTTTCTGTGTTTTCATTGAATTGTAGGTATTGCTTTCTTTCTTCTTTAATTTCATCTGTACCCCACTGGTTATTCAAAAGGTTGTTATTTAATTTCAATGTATTTGTGCAGGTTTTGCAATTTCTTTTGCCATTAATTTCCAATTTCAGTGCGCTGTGATCAGATATTATGCATGGGATGATTTCAATACCTTTGCATTTACTTAAGAAGGCTTTATGGGATAATATATAGTCTATTTTGGAGAATGTCCCATGCGCTGATGAGAAGAAAGTGTTTTCTGATTTGATTTGGTGGAGAACTCTGTAAACATCTACTAAGTCCAATTGTTCACAGGTATGACTCAGTTCTGTTATTTCTTCGCTGAATTTTTGTCTGGTTGATCTATCTCTTTGTGACAATGGGCTTTTAAGATCTCCTGTTATAATTGTGTTCTTGTGTATTTGGTTTTTCATGTCCATTAGTATCTGTCTTACATAGTTCAGTGCTCCTGCGTTTGGTGCATATATATTTATAATTGTTTGTTCTTCCTCTTGAATTTTTCCACTAACAAGTATATAGTGACCTTATTTATCTCTTTTAATCCTTTTAAGATTAAAAGATTTAAAGTTCACATTGTCTGCAAATAGAATAGTTACCCCTGCTTTTTTCTGGGTTCCTGTTGCATGGAATACTGTTTTCCTTCCTTTGACTTTTAATCTATGAGCTTCCGTTTGGGTCAGATATATTTCTTGTATACAGCATATTGTGGGGTCATGTTTCTTGATTCATTCTGTCAATCTATTTCTTTTTATAGGTAATTGAGGCCATTTACATTTATGGATATCACTGACATATACTGGCTTGATTTTGCCATATTATGTTCCAGTTGTTTGCTCTCTGCTTTTCTCTTTATTTAATTGCTTATCCTACCTGGTGGTTTCTTTCTGTTGTTTTTTTGGGTGGGGGTTGTGCTCACTTTTATCTCTGTGTAGAACGTCTTTCAGTACTCTTTTTAGGGTTGGTTTGGTGGACATGAATTTCTCCAGTTGTTCTTTGTCATGGAAGTATCTTGTTTCTCCATTAAATTTGAATGAAAGTTTTGCTGAGTACATCAGTCTGGGTTGAAAGTTCTTTTCTTTCAGGGCTTGAAATACCTTACTCCATGCTCTTCTTGACTTGAGGGTTTGTGCTGAAAAGCCTGCTATGAATCTAATGGGCTTTTTTTGGTAGGTGAGTTGTGTCCTTTCTCTAACAGCTTTTAGTAATCTGTTTTTATGCTGCATGTATGACATCTTAATTATTATTATTAAATATTTATGTTGATCATAACTGATTTAATATTATTATTAAATATTTATGTTGATCATGACTGTTTGGCATTCTGTATGCCTCACTTATCTGCATATCAGATTTTTTCTGCATGTTTGGGAAATTTTCTTCTATTACTTCTGTGAATATTTTTGCTACGGTATTTGCTTTGACTCCTGCCTCTTCATTAATGCCTATTATTCTCATATTGTTGCTCTTGGCATCATCTTGAAGCTGTTGAATTGTCACTTCATGCTTTGTTATTTTTAAAAGTTCTATCCTTTCCTGATCACTAATTGTGATCCTGTCCTCAAGATCTGAAATCCTATCCTCAGCTTTATTTAATCAGTTTTGCAAGCTTTGAATAGATTTTTTTGTTTCTTGGATGTCTCTTTCAGTTTGCCTCATGAATTCTGCTTGATTTCTATATTGTTCATTCCAGGTTTCAATCAGTTTCCCATTTATTTTTTTCTTGGTTTCTTCTTTAGCTGTGCCCAGCAACTCCTTTACTAAGGTTGCTATTTCTGTCTTTACATTGGAGAGTACTTCTAATTTGATTTCCTCTATAGCCTCATGGAGTTGTTTTTTTATTTCACTTGCTATCTTTTCAGAGGTTCCTAATGTGTTACTTTTGGGGTTCTCTATTTCAATATCTCCTGCACTTGCTTCTGGTGGACTAGATGTTTCAACTATTATTATTTTGGTGATCTTGGACTTTATAATTCCTGAGTGAGTCAAAATCCAGAAAGGTTCTTCCTATATCTAGATTTGGTTTTTGAGGTTATGTTGTCTATCTGCTTTGTGGCTATTTCACAGTCTTGACCAACTCAGAATTCTGCTTGAATTCAAAATAGTCACATTAAAAGTTAGATCACACTAGGATTTAGTCCATTGAAGGAGGTTAAGAAATTACTGAATATACATCAAATGAAAGATACTGTGTTTTTTTATTTATATATTTTTGCTTAAGTCTCCCAGCAACTCCAGATAAAACTAGAGATTTTTACATTCTTTTGACAAATGAAAAGTTTGAGTTCAGAGATTCTTTTATAAAATTGAAGCAAAACTACATAATTAAGGAAAGGCAATTTTGGAGTTGAAACTCATTTGAATCCAAAAATCTAAAATCCAAAAATCTGAATCCAATCATCTAAAATCCCACTGTTCTGAAGTCCCACAGATCTGATATACTACCTATTTTGCCAAACATCCCAAATAACTTTGATGCTGTTAGCCATATTGAAAAATTATGAATGTGTTTTGTAGTTTCTCAGATCAGTTGCTAATCTGATATTTGATGAGACAAAATCTTTTTTTCTTTGTAAGCTTTCATACTCTTAGAAAATTAAAAATATCTGTCCTACATGCTTCAAAACTGCTTAGTTCAATCCCACATGCATTCATCAGGATGTGCCCACCACCTCAGCCTGCTGAGGAAGAAGCAACCCATTAGATAAAGCATATTTCCTGCTATGATACTGATCATTCCCCAGAATATATGGCACTTTGGCTTTCCTCAGTTTGAGATTAAGGGAAAATTAATCTCTATGACTCATTCTCATCTTCCATTAACTAAATTCATTGTTGGGAGGATAATCAGAGTGAAATGCATTCATTTACATATGCAGGACAAAGTATTCTGAGAAGTAGAAAACCAACCATCTACGTCCAGAAAGATTATCTCTTTCCTTTTTTAGCTAGAAATTATGATTTATTGATCATGTCAATTGACTAAAGAATTAAACAGTTCTCAGCTGATTTTCTATTTTCAGGCAGTTTCATATCTACTTTCTCAGTTCACACAAACTTTAAGGACAACACTTACGTCTTCCTGCTCCAAGAACTTCATGTTCTGATAAATATTGTGAAAAACTGCCATGAACTAAAAGCTTGCATTTTACCCTGAAGATAATTGTTTTCTAGGTCTTAAATATATGCTGTAGAAGATTTTACTTTGCCTTTTGAGAGCTTTATAAATTGCTAGCTTCTGGAAAGCCTCCAAGCCAGCATTTGGAAATCAATGTTGAGCCTGATCTCTCTTTCACTTGAGGATGATTTCCACTTGAACAAAGTCTTTAACATACATACCAAATGGAAAGTTGTCAGGGGCAGGAGAGAGGAGAGGAGGAAAAAGGCTCAACTGTAGATCATCCATCAGTTCATCTAAGGTTTTCTGCTCTGGAGTTCTAACTGATGAGTTTGTGACTGTTCAAAATAATTTCTCATATCTTTAAAAGTACAATTTTTGCAAACTGGTTATTTTTTATAATTGTTTCAGAAGTTTGGCCTAGTAAGACCTAAATTATCATCCTCAAGAGTTGAATGCTACTGGTAAATCTTTTAACACACACACACACATATGTGTGTGTGTATATATATATATATATATATATATATATAGTGTAGAGTTACTCGAAGTTTTATAAAGCATGATTATGTAGAATATGATCAACTTTTGAAATATTCTTTGTGTCCTTTCTCAGTTCCTTAACACTACTTTCTAAAGGTAACCAATATATAGATAATATTTTCTTTGTTGAAGTAATTTAAATTTGGTAGATTAAATTTGCATGGAGAGCCTTTTGACTCTTATTGATTACTTATATATCTTCTTTAAATGAATGTTTTGTCATGTAGTCTTTATATTCCAGAACTAACTGGTCAAAAGTGAATTCAAAGAAATGCCCAAATATAATGAAATCCATCAGACATAGTTTCAGACATTATATATTTTGTGTGACATTTTTCTAGAGCAAATGCTAAACATATATATTAGTTTAGGTGTTTATTTGTTGTTTTATCATTTTTAACCCTTTGAACTGCCATTTCTTTCTTTCAAGCCCTCTATTTAGGGACCATTCTCCTTCTTGACTACGGAAAGTCACAGAATTTGGGGTATATTTTGAGAAAAAGAAGGTTTTAATGCTACACTGATTCAGTGGTGAATTTTGATAGTATCACTTTCTACCTGTAAAGTCTGATGAAAACTGGGTAAATTCTGAGAACAACTCCCCAAATGAATGGTTATCTCTACTTTACTTCTTATTTTGATTAAAAAAGTAACTCACATTAAAGTCTCAGAATCATGGGAGTTCATACCTCCACACTCATAAAAACCTTCTATAAGCTATTAATCTGTTACCCATTTTTCTTTAGATCATTGGTTAAACTAACATTCAAGTCATACAATACTATGACATTCCTAAGTAACTTAGCTTGTATATTTTACTATGAGACAAGGTATTAATTCTATTGAATTGATTACTATGTTGAAGCCAGAGTTAAGAGGAATAGCTTCATGTCAGCTATAGTTTGTGGATGGACTTTTGAATCAGATCACCTATCTAATTATGCAAAACAGCTAGTTATTCAACAAAAATGTGATTTTTAATAAAAAATTTGTTGAGAGAAGTAGCTGTTTTTTTAATGCTCTTCTGAAGTTGTATGTGGATGGGTCCATGTGACTGATTCTTATCAATGAAAGGTGTCCTTTCTTAGCTAGAGTTCAAGAAAAGGATGTGCACTATCCATCAATTCATTCTCTGTACTCCAGTGGAAGATGTGAACACACACACACACACACACACACACACACCTCTGAATTGTTATGACAGAGAATGATAGATATTGTCAGCAAATGACCAGACAGTAAATAGTTTAGGACTTGAGAGCTAATATTTATCACAATATTTATTTACCAGAAATGTGGGTATAAAAATGAAGCACAAATGTGATGATTAGTTCTGTACAACCTAGGTTTGTAGTGGGGTATATTATCTAGCTTTATGTAAATATATTCTACAGTGTTCTCACAATGAACTTGCCTAACAACATATTTCCCAGAATGTAACCCCATAGTTAAGTAACACTTATTTTAGAATAAAAGTGGCTACTGTAAACAAATTCATATTTTAATAGCACTGTATTTACAGATATAAAATATGATGTCACAATTTTCTCAAATATTATTTGTCTTGCTTTTTTGCAACTCTTTACAATATAGAACTCATTCTTAGATTGTGAGTTATCTAAAAAATGTTGATGGACCTGATTGGTCTTCTCATTCTTGTTCTGAAATGGGTCAAATCTACCATTTAGAAGCAGCTTTAGTAGCTAAGAGACGTTGGGAAAAAAAACACAATCAAATACCTATATGGAATTTACACAGTAGAAAAAAAAATAGACTATACCTAACCAGAAATTTTAGTTGAATTAATAACATCTGTTATCAAAAGTTTTACTAATACAGAAATTGGTACTGAGGGTGCAGTTCTGCTACAAGATAAGGGAAAATCCCTATGACTGGCTTAGTCAACTGACAAGCAGCAAACAATTGTTAATAAATTTAAGAAAACTGAAATCATGCTAAATATCCTGACCACAGTCATGTGAAACTGGAAATATATAACAGAATGTAAATTTATACTATATAGTAAACAATATACTTACATCATTGTCATAAAAAATTAAAAAGAAATCTGAAAATATATTAAAACAAAATGAAAATGAAAATATAACATTTCAAAACTTATGAGAAGCAGGAAAAACAATGTAAAAGGAAATTAATAGTGATTAAAGCTTGAATTAAAACCAAATCTATAAAAAAAATCCTAGAAGAAAATGGGAAAAGCTATGTTTTGACAATAATCTTATGGATATGACATCAAAAATAAAATCAGTTAATGGACAACACTATGAAGCATCCGCCCAGCAGGGTTAAAAATGAACTAATTCTATGTTTATCTGTGAGTCTGTTCTAGGCTTAGGCCCCTTGTCTGGAGATGGACACCAGATTCATAGTAATGATCCTCTATGAATCACTGTCCTGACTGAGACCTTAGTGGCCTGCACCACCAGAGATGCCTCAAAGGGCAAGGTAAGGACAGCTGAGGATACATGGATCCAACCCCAATTAAGAAAATAGAGACTGCAACTGCAGGCATCTCACTCTTGCTGTTTCTTTCCCACCATAAATGTCATCATGGAGATAAGACATTTCTCCTAAATTCACGTAATTTACTACTTTGAAGTGACTCCCAAGGTGCTGTTCAGTTCCTGCGCTTATCCCCCCTCTTTGTTTGAAAACCTAATAAGCATGGACAACCCAGAGAAGCTCTTTGTCTCAGCCCCAGAGTCTTGATATCTGCTATCATTTATTTAAGTCTTAGCTATATAGTTGGGGAGATTGGGGATCTTGGCCAGGTACCTAATAACAGTTAGAACTAAGAATTGCACAGAATTATATAAGAAAAAAAGCTTCTGCACATTAAAGAAAGCAATCAGTAGAAAAACAATCTATAGCATGGTAGAAGCATCTAGTGACACAATTGCCATCTTAGTTTGCATAAGTAAACTCTGTGTTTTCACAATGAAGAAATTACCTATCACATACTTCTTAAAACTGTTTGCCTTCACGCAGTGACACATGGAATATTATTCAACATTGGAAAAGAAGGAAATCCTGTCATTCTTCCAGCATAAATGAATCCTGAAACCATTATCATGAGTGAACTAAAGCAGTCACGAAAAGACAAATACTGCATGATTCAAGTTAAATGCAAAAAGGTAAAACCTAGAACAAAGTTTTAGAAACTGTAGTAGAATTATGATTTACCAGTTGGGGGAGGAGGGAAAAAAGATTTTTCTTAATGTGCATAGTTTAATTTTTACAAGACAAGAAGCTGTAGGAATGTACTATGTACTGATGTACATACAGTTAACACTATGTGCTATATGATTAAGATAACAAGTTTTTCTTATTCATTTTCTAATTTATTTTATGGGAAAAGTATACACTAGAAAAAACCAGATGATGACATTTCAAGAAAACATTGTATAGACTTATTTATTTTGTGAACATCCACTTCAAATTCTCATCAAACTATTAATAAATAAATTCCAGCAATATATGTAAGGATTCATCTATCATGATCAAGTAGGACTTATCTAAAAATATAAAGTTGGCTACAAGTATTTTTTTAATTGCAAGAATACTTTTAATAATTTTTAGGCTCTATCATTTCCTGATGTCAAAAACATAAAAATTCTGCTTTTATGTCTTAAAATATGAAAAAAAAGAAAAAGAGAAGGAGAGTCTCATGGAAAGAGAGAACAGAGATGATACACAGAAACAACAAAGCAAGTGGCTCAACATAAGACGTAGTTGAGGTGTCCTCAGCATGACAGTAAGGGCAAAGGCAGAGAGACGTCCATTCAAGGCTCCATGTCCCAGTTTCAGATAGAGCCTCTTTGTCAAAAGAGCGTCGGGGAGTGCAGCTAGCTCTGCTCAACCTAGAGAAGAGAATGACTACCTCCAAGAGAGGAGTCTCCAAGGAGAAACAGAAAATGAGATGTGAATGCTGACAGTGAAACTGTGGAGAAATATACTAAGGGACTTTGAAAACATATAGGAGAGCACAAACAATAAATAAAACTTCAATATCCATTAAAAGAGGTAAGAATGGAAATGTAATGGAGTATACTACAATGCTGAGCTAGAGTTACATAATAATAATGTAAAGACTATATACCATAAAAAATTGATAGTGATACTGAGATACTGAAAGCAGTAAAGATGGCACTTCTAAAAGAGATTACTTCAAATCTTTGAGCTGGTCCCTTCCTAGGTATCTTCTTGGAAGAGTTAGACATCATTTTACAGTGACATATGCATACCCAGGTTTTAGTAGCATTATTATTATTATTATTTATAATAAATCTTTAAGTGACTAAATCTGAGAAGGGGCCTATATGTCCACTAACAGATGAATGGATAAATAAAATGTGGTATTTATACCCAGTGAAATGCTACTCTGCCAAAAAGAAGGAAAAACTTGAGTCATTTGTAGGAAAATGAATGCATCTTGAGACCATAATGCTAAATGAAATAAAACAGACACAGGACTGTAGATACTGCATGCTTTATTTCATATGAGTATCCCAAAAGGTAAAGGGAAAGATAAAATATAGATAATGTAAAATAGGAACAAGGCATAATAGGTTATTACAAAGATGTAGTAGTAAGAAACACAAATTAAAATATATTAATTAAATAGATAACTTTTAAATTTGATTAATCAAAATAAAGCAAGGCATATACATTATATTCAAAGGGTTATTAGAAATCTGCTTGGGGTAAGAAGATAAGAGTAGGAAAACAACAGTCAGAAATGTTTTTGTTATAACCCTTTCATTTAACTCCTTAAACCACAATTTTATTTAAATGTTTAAATAGTACAATTGTATACTCTCTAAAATACATTTATAAGGAATATTAATCTCAAAATAGCTTGATATACAATTTATGACACTTAAAGCATAAAATATAAAAATTGTAAAGACTAAATTTTAAAAATTATAAATATTTTCTATAGTTATATTCACAAGAATAGCACAAACTTCTTTGCTTTTTCTTTTTTCCATTCACTAGTACATTAATTGTGTAAATTCATAGGGTAGAATTGATGTTTCAACTCAAAGTATACAGTGAATAATGATCAAACAGGGATAATAAATTTCTTGTCAAAATGTTATAAAACATTGGGTTAGTAATATTTAATTTTAAAACATTTTTATACGTGTAAGTTACTATTTTAGGAAGTCTAGATTTACATGTAGCTGTCTGTTAAAACCTTACAGTTTTATCGAATGTGCCACACAAGTATCATAATTTTTTTATGTGTCATAATGTGAACATTTCAGGAAAACACTATTCTAAACCTTCCATCTTTCCAATTTTATAATCATAAAATAATATAAAGAAGTTAAAAATCTGCTTCAGCAAAAAAGATCCGCTTCACTTACCAAACGTTGTTTTTCTGGTCTTTTTCTTCCTTCTCAAAACCTCCTTGAAGAGTGATGGCTGTAAAATCCAAGGTGATATGTAACATTTCCAGGCTAGTTTCTGAAGCCTATGTATTCCATTCTATCACACAAAATGATGCTTTTGATTTTCATGAGTTCGTATTTTGCTACCATCAGAGTTGCTCTCTTATTTATGTTTATTCTACCTAGCATTGTATTTGAAACAAAGTAGATGCTTAATAATGTTTGTCAGAATAAGGAAAAAATTCAGCCACACTACAGTGTACAAAAGCTCTTGTAGGCTGGCCTGAAATTTAATAATTTTCTCAGCTTTTCCCCTGTATCACTCATATAGAATTTAGATATAACTCAGATAGAATTTAGATATTTATCTCCAAGAGGTTTTATGTACCAAGCTGGTATAAATTACTAAATGGCCAGTAATATATGTGTATGACCTCATCTGAATGATTGCCCAAATGATAAAATATAGAGAATATTAATACAGTACTAGTAATACACATAACCAAAGCAACACATTATGTAAGAACCCAATAGTACTTAGTTTATTTTTCCTACTTGGGTAATATTGCATTTCTATGTCTAAACATTTAAACTGTAAAATATCACAAGTAGAACCTACTTATAAGCTGAGCACTCTGGTCCATATCTGCAATCCCAGCACTTTGGTAGGTGGAGACAAGAAGAAGATTGAAAGTTTGAATACAGCTAGGTCATAATTAGAGATTTAGCTAGCACTTGTGGCAAAATAAGGAAAAAAATAAAAATGATAGGAGTATAACTCAGTGTGAAGGCCTCGGATACCATCCTCAGTCCTGTAAATTTTATATACATATATATGTTTATATTTATATACAATTGTGATTTTTTCCATTCAAAATTAAAACTAACTTCTTCCTAATTGGGTTTAATTTCTTGGAGCAGATAGTAGTGTGAAAGAGTGATCCTTTCCTGAACTACTGAATAAGCAAGCAAGCAAGCACCTGCTTGCTAGCACTAAATGCAATGTGTGATGTGTCTTATCACCACTGAGTAGAGAGGCAGGAAATTACAGACTTGGATAAAATGAAGGGGCACTAGGAATTTTAACAAATTCACTTATTCACTTTGGTGATGGTTGTAATCTTTGTTCAGTGTCACTGTGCTTATCAATTGTACATTCTCAACCAAATGCTCAATCTGTACAGCTATCATTCTATAATTAGAGAAATAGACATGACTCAAGTACCTTCTTTGATTTTGTAATCTGGTTATCCATCACCCATTTGAACACCTCTCTGAATTCTCCCTCACTGAACTTCCAGTGAAATCTTATCAACATAATCCTCAAAATTTTTATGTTCTGCATTCTGAGTTGTAGTATCACTAGCATTGTCTCATCATCACTACACAACATTTAGCCTCCACCATTTACCTTTCACTTATGCCATTATAAACCCTAAAACAGATGGATACCATAGCAGGCTTGAATTGTAAAGAAACTTAGGCACAGGCCAGTGGGAAACACTGACCTCTTCTCCTACACCTTTCCTCTTGTGCACACCACTCACTGACACATTCTTGGGCTCTTCCAGCTTTCTTTATTGGTAGCCAAATATTTTAACTTTGTTAAAGTTGCTGAGTTGGTACCTTCTGGTTTTAATTGGCCACTCTATTCCCTGGTCACAACTTTTGATAACTCAAGGTGGTCTGTGTGTCAATAATGTCATCACAGTCATTTTCATTATGTGTTGACTGAATAACGATTATAGCTTTCAATATGCTTGCATGTAAGTCACATTTATTCCAGCCCCTGGCATGCATTCATACATGGACTTTCTTCTCCCTACTCCACCTCATTAAGCCTTGTACTCTCTTGAATTTGGATGCCTTTTATAGGAAGCCATCTGTATTAGGAAGGGTTCCAATAGGAAGCAGATGGCATACTTGAAACTGGATTGTTTAAGGAGGTTTATTTAAAAGATGTTCATTTGTAAAAACTGAGTATTAGAGAACTTCAAGGCTTACATAGTAACAAGGGATTTACCAGCCATAGACCTCAGTAGACAAGTGGAAGACATTGTTACGAATATTGAGAACAGTTATGTTTATCAATGCACATGAAAAGTCATGTGCTTAGATAAATCCAGCTAAAAGGCAGAGAAAAATTGATTAGGTAGCAGTACAATGAGAGAGGAGGATATGCATGGAGATTCAAGTGCAGAATTTCAGGCACAACCTACTTTCAATGGAAAATATCTATCTAAACTTTATCCTTTCACATTCTAATTATGTAATTACTAATTTAAATGTCATTGACAATTTAGGCCCCATTTCTATTAATGAGATAGAGGGATTTCAATTATTTACACTATTTTTTAATTTCCCTATTTTTTATGTATTCCTGTTAAATATCTGAAGAATATAAACATAGGTCTTCCATATCACCTCCTTTGCAAATTTTTTTCAGAAAAATTTTAAACTAATTTTTTTCCTCTTTCTCATGAGTGAATGATGAACCTCATAAATATGTTATTTACCTTTACATTGCCATGACTGAATGACTCAGTCAACAGTTGATTGGTTTACATTTTGTCCTCCAATTTGTTGCAACACTTTGAGCAAATAATTTACATCATCAGAAGGAATAGTCTTTGGAGGGAAAGTATATAAATTAGAACCCAAGTTTTTCCATTCAGTATCTACCAGCATTTGAAAATAATTAATTTACTAATTTGTCCTATAGTTTTCTTTTCTGTAGAATTTGAGATTTCCTCAGCTTAAATGAAACCGTAATAGATGATAAATAGTAGAAATACAATATACTGAGATACATACTCATTGTGTGTTTATTCATATTTTTACATTTTTGAGGGTATTGTCATTACTATGACAGCAATAGGCAATGAGTAAACATTTAAAAGAAAACAAAATAAATTTGTATTGTCAAAGGCCTGTATTTTGTCTTAATATCTCCAAAATAAAGCAAATCCTATTCCTTCCAATTATACTTCTTGATCACTGTTCAAGTAGAATTGGTGTCTCCACTACATTAGATTAAAAATTTTAAATTATCTTGGATTTGATATAGTAATTTATTGATTCCCACAAAGTTGAAATACTGTTAAAATTCTGTCTACTGTCACTTAAATATTTGCCATATTTTCTTTTTTTTAGGAAGTATTACAGCATTATTTTTATTTTCTCATGACTTGCAAGAAGTAAAAATGGAAAAAAAGAAGCAAAAAAAATTAGAAATGGCTTGAAATAAAATTTTAGTTTCATTTGATATTATTCATCACTGAAATATAAATGTTAAAATTCCAAAATTTATCTTGTGATCAAGCTATTTCTTTGCATTGTACAGTAAGGTCTTTACTGCTTATTTTTTTTCTAGTGAGTCCCACAGTCCTGAAACTAATCAGTTCTAAAATGAAAAGCAGGCTAATATGTTGAAATATTAGCAAAATTTGCAAACATCATTTTAAAATGCTGCAAAGAAATGAGCCTTCTTAATTAAAACACACTCAAGCACGCAATCTATTATATTGTGTTTTATTCTTTATAATTTGCAATGCATGTATAGATCCATCTATTATTTGATATCCTCAATAATTCCAGTGTTTGTGATATTATTACAGTTTTTCACATTATAAAACAAATTCCAAGAATTTTTACAGCTTGCCTCCCAAAAAAAAAACTTTGCCAACTAATAAATGATAAGTAGAATTATAATTATAAAGATTCAACTTTATTTAATTTTGCTTCATGGGAAATATTTAACAGAATTTATTTATTTATTTATTTACATTGGGTATTGAACCTAGAGTTTCCCAAATGCTAATCATATACTCTTCCACTGAGCAACACTCCACTACACACAGGGATTATATTGTTTCTTTCTTTGAAATATAGAAGAAACTATCTTGCTCTCTTGTAGTCAAAAGTACCAGAGATTTTGAAGCTAGTAAAACTGTAAATCCTTAAATAAATTATGAGTTTGAATATTTCATAAAAAAATACTGTAATATATTTAAAAGCATTGTATTTGGAAGCAATAAGTACTAGAGACAATGCTAGTTCTATTTTTCACTGTCTTTGTGGGTAGAAGTAATAGATGCTTAGTAATAGATGACAACCTTATATGAGTTGTTTGGTAAATTAGAGACAATTTTATATATGAATCCTCTGACCTAGTGCCTATTATAACAATGCTCAATATAGTTCCTCTTTTATTATTATGTACATTTTATTATAAACTTTATAAGAATGAGAATTTTTATTTCCTTTGTGAAATGACTCTGTGGACACACACATATAAATTACATCTTTTTTTATTTTAAGAAGAAAAACAGAAAAAAAGGATAGAAATGATACAGAATTTTTTAAGAAGTAGGGAATTAACACTAGTTAATATATTGCACACTGTTATCTCAGAACTAGTCATTCAGGTTATGAAATCTAGATACAAAAGTGATCAATGAAACAATGACAGCAAAAACTGTTCTTTTTGATGAACTAAGAGAGATTGGTAGTATTGTTGGCAATTTATATTTAATTTTATAATTTTGGTAGACCTTTTAATGTATTTTTGATGCAGTGAAATTTTACAGGCATAACAACAAGAATTCTTACTCTTTACTAGAGTTTAGATATATACAAAAGTATTTATGTATGCAGCCTTAAGGTTTAGTTTCTAAACCACTTGTGTTACATACATAGATACTGCCTCTTTATTTTATCGATAAAACTAATTCAGAACTCATAGATGATTTCTGTCTCCAAATAACTTGTTGCTTCTAGTTCTTTTCCTTAACTTCTTCTTTTTGAGGAATCTTCTCTCTCCTCTCCTCCCCTCTCTTCCTATCCCCTCCCTCTTCTTTCTCTTTCTCTGTTTTTCTGTCTCTCTGTCTCTGTCTCTCTGTCTTTTTCTCTCCTCTTCTCTCTCCGAAGTACTGGTAGGTGAAGCCATAGCTCTTAGATGATCAGAAAACCCTCTGTGAATGAGCTACATCTGCAGCTCTCTGTAATCATGAAACAGGGCCTTACTAAGTTGCCCAGTCTAGCCTCAAACTTGCAAATCTCCTGGTGCTTCACATTAAAATTTTAAAGAGTAGAAAATAATAGAATTCTTCCAGTTTGGCTTTATTTTATGTCCCCTCATAATTGCATTCATGTGGTGCATTTTCTAGTGCTCATACTGCATAATTAATATACTGTTTTTTTGAGCATCATAGTAAGAGCCAAATAATAACATGTCAATTTGTTCCATAATAAATTTGTCCCATGCTGACGTTAACTTTGGTCATTTGGTTTGAGATGAATGTCAAATTACTATTTTTTGCTTACAATGAACAGTTATCTTGTGAGATATAGTTGGAGACTATGTAAACATCTAATTATTTCTCAAATAATTATTCATCTAATTATTTGTCTGAGTTAACATACAATGACAATTTTGTCTGAGTTATTATTATTGGACAGTTATCAAACAGGGACTTTATAATGTCATCATCCTATTGCCTTGCATAATGAAAAACTGTCTTATGTTACTTATTTATTCTGAATTATTGTCCATTCTTATTATCACTTACCTCACTGATTCAAAGTTCTGCTATTGGCAGTGGGAGCTCTTTTAACCTGGCTATGGTGGCCACTTGTTACTTTCTTCTCTTGATTTCTGACACAGTTATACCAGGATGAACTTGAACTTTCTTGGGTCAGAAATCAGAAACCTATACAAAGTTGCTATTGTAAAACAGAAAAAAAGAGAAAAAATCACTAAGAAGTCACTAGTTGATAAATTACATATTGTCATCTTGGATGTAGTTGTTCAAGTTACAAAGTTAATGGATACATGGTAGGCATTCAAACAGTGAGAATGCAAACAGTTCTGCTCGAAGATCTAACAAAAAATATACTCGTCTATTTTACACACTCAAACATACATGCAGTTATATCCATTAGAGCCATTTCTTTTCCTCTCTTTTTTACAATAACAATTACACATTTTGGTTTTATTACACTGTAGTTCTTATTTACTTTTTACACTAGAGACACAATATGATATGTATAAATATGATTCTTACTTATTTCATTAATGAGGATAGTCTCAAGTTGTCTCCATTTACCAATGAAGGCCTCAAGATCCTTTTTTATACCTGAGTGCTATTCCATTGTGTAAAAATATCACATCTTTTCATCCACTCTGCAGTTGATGGGCATCTTGGTTGTTTCCAAGGTTTAGCTCTTACAAATTGTGCTGCTATGAACATGGGTGCACATACATCACTGTGATATGAACTTGTCAGTACTTCTGGGATAATACCTAGGAGGCGAATAGCAGGACTGAATGGAACTTCCAATCCTAGTCTTCTGAGGATTATCCATAAGGATTTCCATAGTTGTTGCACCAGGCTACATTCCCACTAACAGTGGAGCATGTTCCTTTTTCCTCCTCAGCCTTGCCAACATTAGTTATCAGTTAATTTCTTGAAGGCAGCTATTCTTTCCAAGGTGAAGTGAAATCTCAATGTTGTTTTAATTTGCATTTCTCAAATGACCAGCGATGGCGAACATTTTTCACGTATTTATTTGCCATTTGTATATCTTTCTCTGATAACTGGCTGTTCATCTTGGATGCTCATTTTTGGGGAGGGTTTTTGAATTTGGGGAGATTGATGTTTTTCAATTCTTTATATGTTCTGGACATAAGTCCTTTGTCTGAGGGGTTTCTGGTTAAAATTCTTTTGCACTCTGTGGATTTTCTTTCCATTCTGTTGGTGATTTCCTTTGAAGTGCAGAAACTTTTCAATAATATGAGATCCCAGTTGTTGATTCTTTGAAGTGTTTCCTGTGCAGTTTGCATTTTGTTCATAAATTCTCTGCCTACCCCTATATCTCCAAGACTTCTATCTACCTTGTCTTCCAGTAGATTAAGTGTTTCTGGTTTAATATTGAGGTCTTTGATCCATTTAGACTTTAGTTTTGTGCATGGTGATATGCATGGATCTAGTTTCAGTCTTTGGCATGTGGAGAGCCAATTTTTCCAATACAATTTATTAAAGAGACTATCCTTATTCCAGTGGACATATTTAGCCCCTTTGTCAAATCTCAGGTGGCTGAGTGTCTTTGTAGCTGTGCTTGCATCTTCTAATCTGTTCCATTGATCCTCAGGTCTATTTCTTTGCCGGTACCAAGCTGATTTGATCACTGTGGCTTTATAGTACTGTTTCAAGTTAGGAATTGAGATGCCTCCTGCCTTGCCTTTGTTGCCCAGAATTGCCCTTGCTATTCTAGGTTTCTCCTGTTTCCAAATGAATTTTAGGAAGGTTTTCTCTAGATCTGTGAGGTATGTTAATGGTATTTTGATTGGGATTGTGTTAAATCTGTATAATAGTTTTGGGAGTATGGCCATTTGCACAATGTTGGTTCTTCCTAGCCAAGAGCAAGGAATATACTTCCATTTTCTAATATCTTCTTCAATCTCCTTTGTCAGTGCAGTATATATTTCAGCATATAGGTCTTTTACATTTTTAGTTAGGTTGATTCCTAAGTATTTGATTCTTTTAGATGTTATTGTAACGGGTGATATTTCCATAATTTCTCTCTTGATGAGTTTTTTGCTTGTGTACAGCAATGCTATTGATTTTTCAGCACTGACTTTATATCCAACTACCCTGCTGAACTTGTTTATTACATCTAGTAGTCTTTTAATGGAGATTTTTTGAGTCTTTTATATAGAGTATGATGTCTGCAAATAGTGATAATTTAACTTCTTCCTTTTCTATCTTTATTCCTTTTATTTCTCTCTCTTGTCTGATAGCCCTGGCTAGTGTTTCCAGAACTATGTTGAAAAGAAGGGATGATAGTGGACATACTTGTCTTGTTTCTAATTTTAAAGTGAAAGCTTTCAGTTTTGGTCCATTTAGTATAAAGTTGGCTGTTGGTTTGTCATAGATGGCCTTTATAAGGTTGAGGCAGACACCATTTATTCCAACTTTCTGAAGGGTGCTTTTATCATGAATGTGTGTTGGACTTTGTCAAAAGCTTTTTCTACATCTATTGAGATGACCATGTGGTTTTTGATTTTGGCTCTGTTGATGTGATGTATTACATTTATTGATTTGCATAAGTTAAACTATTCTTGCATTCCTGGAATGAACCCCACTTGGTCATGTTGTAAAATCTTCGTGATGATTTGCTGCATTCTATTTGCCAGTATTTTATTGAGAATCTTTGCATCAATGTTCATTAGTTAGACTGGTCTATAGCTCTTCTTTTTGGTAGGATCATTCTCTGGTTTTGGTATCTGAATAATACTTGCCTCCAGGAATGATTTAAGGAGGATTGCTTTCTTCTCAATTTCATGGAAGAGTTTAAGGAGTATTGGCACCAAATCTTCTCTAAATTTCTTGTAGAATTCAGCTGTGAATCCATCAGGATCTGGGCTTTTCTTTTTTATAAGTTTTTAATTATGTTTTCAATTTCAATAGCTGAAATTGGGTTGTGCAAAATTGCTATATCATCTTGGTTGAGCTTTGGTAGTTCATATGCTTCTAGAAATCTGTCAATTTCCTCTGTGTTTTCCACTCTATGTGAGTAGAGATTTTCAAAGTAGGTATTCATGATCTTTTGAATTTCCATGGGATCTGTAGTAATTTCCCCCTTTCAGTTCTTATTGCATGAATTTGGGTTTTTTTTTTCTCTTGATAAGATTAGTTAGGGGTTTGTCAATTTTGTGTGTTCTCTCAAAAAAAACCAGCTTTTCAATTCATTAAGTCTTTGTATTTTTTTTTTAGTTTCAATTGCATTGATTTCTGCTGTAATATTTACAATTTCTTCTATGAGCTTTGAATTTAGCTTGCTCTTCTTTTTCTAGAAGCTTGAGATGGAGCATTAAGTTTTGGTTATTTGTGCTTGTTCTGTTTTCTTGATAAGATAATTTATTGCTATGTATTTCCCTCTTAAGACTACTTTCATTGCATCCCATAGATTACAGTATATTGTTTCAGTGTTTTCATTGAATTCTAGGCATTGCTTTGTTTCTCCTTTAATTTCATCTGTAGCCCACTGGTTGTTCAAAAGGTTGTTATTTAATTTCAATGTATTTGTGCAGGTTTTGCAATTTCTTTTTGCCATTAATTTCCAATTTCAGTGCACTATGGTCACATATTATGCATGGGATGATTTCAATACCTTTACATTTACTTAAGAATGTTTTATGGGATAATATATGGTTTTTTTGGAGAATGTCCCATGCGCTGCCTAGGGACATTCTGATGTGGTTGGGTGGAACACTCTGTAAACATCTACTAGGTCCAATTGCTCACAGGTATGATTCAGTTCTATTATTTTGTTGCTGACTTTTTGTCTAGTTGATCTATCTCTGTGACAATGGGCTAAGATCCCCTGTTATAATTGTGTTCTTGTGTATTTGGTTTTCCATGTTCATTAGTATCTGTCTTACATAGTTGCATGCTCCTGTATTTTCTGCATATATATTTGTAATTGTTACTTCTTCCTCTTGAGTTTTTCCACTAACGAGTATGTAGTGACCTTCTTCATCTCTTTTAATCATTTTAGGGTTGAAGTTCACATTGTCTGCAATTAGAATAGTCACCCCTGCTTTTTTCTGGGTTCCTGTTGCATGGAATTCTATTTTCCATCCTTTGACTTTAATCTATGAGTTTCCTTTTGGGCTAAATATGTTTCTTGTTTACAGCATATTGTGGGATCATGTTTCTCAAGCCATTCTATCAGTCTATTTCTTTTTATAGGTGAATTGAGGCCATTTACATTTATGGATATCATTGATATGTACTGGCTTGACTTTGCCATATTATAATCCAGTTGCTTGCTTTCTGCTTTTCCCCTATTTAATTGCTTATCCTATTTGGTGGTTTCTTTCTGTTGCTGTTTTGGGATTGTGGTCATGGTTATCTCTGTGTATTGTGTCTTTCAGTACTCTTTCTAGGGTTGCTTTGGTGGAAGTGAGTTTCTTCAGTTGTTCTTTGTCATGGGAGTATCTTTTTTCTCCATTAAATTTGAATGAAAGTTTTGCTGGATACAACAGTCTGGGTTGAAAGTTGTTTTCTTTCAGGGCTTGAAATACCTCACTCCAAGCTCTTCTTGTCTTGAGGGTTTGTGCTGAAAAGTCTGCTGTGAATCTAATGGACTTTCCTTGGTAGGTGAGTT